>JARDXD010000575.1:0-31083 GCA_029218145.1 Aphanocladium album
TAGTAATACTATTAATTATACTAAATATAGATCTTATAGCTAAAAGTAAAACTATTTATATAATAATAAGTAATAGTACTAGCTAGCTTTTACTAGCTTTTACTAGTTTTTATTAGCTTTTAGAGCTTTTTAGTACTAAAAAAATACTTTTATATATAATTTTCTATTTTTAGTACCTTTTTTCCTTTTTCTTTTTTTCTTTACTATACTTTTCTAAGTTTAGGTACTATTTTATTTAGTTATAAGTGAGGGGGATGCCTTAATAATTAAGGATTTATAGGTAGTGAAGCGCTAGTTACGGTATAAGCCTATAAAAAAACTGGGAAAGAATCTGACCAGGTAGTTTTAATCAAAATGTCGACTTCGTCGCCCGTAGCAGGGGGAGTGTAAGGCCACATGCGAGCTAACAACCCTGTCCACCTAGGTTAGGGTAACCCGATTGCCCTCACGTGTATTACTCTTGAAATCGAAAATCAGCACATTCTCTAAATGCCAAGTTTGAAATGGCCGACACTATTGATTGTTAATATTGTTTCTTCTTCTTTTCGGCGAATTTTATATCTATTGCATCCGCGTGAGAGCGCCAAGCCGCGCCAAGCCGCCCCAAGCCAAGCCAAGCCCATTACGCCGAAAATACCAAAACTTGTTGTGCTTCGAATGGTGAGCAAAAACATGAGAAAAGCGAGAATGACGTCTGTGATTACTACATATAAAGCCCAGGATAGTATCCTTGTTCCATGGCGTCCAACTCTACTCTCTACCACATCTACAAAATATTCTCGCAACAAGCAAATCACAAACTGCAAGTCACAACAATCTGACAATGCACTACACTCCTCGCGAAGTATATCTTATCAAATGTAGTTACTATGAATTGATTTATCATCTTCCCATAGTTTGAGAAACTTCTCTTCTCTCAGGCTGGCCGCCTCGCTCATCGGCGACTGGCTGGTGGTAAGAAGTTGAACCACTTAGAGGCTACTGTAAGTCTTCGTATTTGCATATGGCTATACATACTGAAATTTTAGGCCCGGATTACGACAGCCCTCCAAGAGATCATCCACGATGGACACCACTCTGTCACTGACCTTATGACACTCGGCAAGAAGATCCTTGGTCGCCGGCATGTTCATCCATCCGTCGTCGGCACCCTCAAGCAAATGCAGGTCGAAGGCACCTTTGATACAGGAACGCATCTCATCACTATACACCACCCTATCAGCACTGACGGATCCTGGAGCGCTGCGAGATGGACGACAGCGATGCGAAGCATGGCGTGGCGCTTCGCGACTACGCGTGCGAGTTTTGGCTGCGCCATCTGCGGCTCTGCGAGACGATGCCGGCGGATTTTCGGTATCCCGACTTTTTATGCGGCAGCTGCCAGCGCGGGAAGCCGCAGCGGCTGATGAATAAGCAGATCAAGGTATTACAGAGCACGGGTGCCATTGAAGGCGTGACCCTCGAGGATCGGAGCGAGCGTCCGATGATGATGGTGGTTTTGGCTGCCATGGGCTGCCTGCAGCTGCTGCAGATACACTTGAAGAAATGCGCGAGCTGCAGGGACGCGATGAACCCGAGGCTCGAACACGGTGTCCAGACGGCCGAAGAAGATGCCCTCTTGGCGTACGATACCGCTCTGGCGAGCGCCATCATGGGGTTCCATGTCGACACAATACTGTACTTGCTAAGCTGCTACCGAGGTGACATCAACGCGCGCTTCCGAGGACAGAAGATGCTATACCAGACGTCGTATTTTGCTGTCAGCACGTGGAATCCTGAAGAGGCGCGCGAGCGCATCAAGTGCGTCGAGATGCTCCTCTCCCGCGGCGCCGACGCGTCCACGGTGTCCTACAGCCCCTACGAGTACCCGCTGCACGTTGCCATCCGCATGGCGAACCAGGACCTGCTGCGGACGCTCCTGCAGGACGCCTCCCCAGAGCGCCGCCTGGCCATGTTTACCGCGACAAACTGCGCAGACCAAGGGCAGCGGACGGCGCATCACCTGGCCGTGGCGGACCGGTGCCGCGCGCGCGCCAAGCTGGTCCCGGTCCTGGAGGAGCTGCTGCGCTGGGCGCCCAAGAACAAAGGGCTGCTGGGCCTGCCGGACGGGAGCGGCAAGACGCCGCTCGAGCTGGCCCGCGAGGCGGAGGAAAGCTCGGCCAAGCTTGTGGACCGGCTGGAGGGGTTCCAAGTGGATGAGGAGGAGGCGAAGGTGAGCAAGACGACGGAGGGCGATGATGATTCGGGCTGGCTGGTGAGCATGGTGAGTGAGTGGTGGCCAATGATTTAAGGCGTTTAGTCAAGACGGGTGACACCGACGATGAGAGCAATGGTAGGCGACCGGCAGGCGACCGGCAGGCGACCGGCAGGCAGGACGGCGAAGTAGATGTAGCTGTCAGCACTAACTGCACAACAAAGATCAACCCGGGCAGCTGGAAAGCGGCGGGGGGACGTCGGGGAACTATTGAAGTGGAAGAATTGGCGACGAATCGAACGTGTGCAACGAACTGGTTTCGCTCCTTGGCGGACAGGGCTGGGGAGGGTGTATGGAAAGGCCGGGGATGTCTATATTTGGAAGTATGCCGTGGCCAGTGGAAGCGTGTACGGGAACATCGCTTCCCAGTCTGTTGCGCTGAACCATTATAGTACAACATGAAAGGAGGTCATCAAGTGTTGTTTTCTTAAATTATTAATATGGAATTGAACAAGTTAAATGCTGCTTTTATGTGCATTAAATCGGCAATAAGCAAGCAACACGTCTTTGCTGTTTAAAGAGGTGGCCAAATTGGGCTCCATGCGGCGCGAGGAACCGCCTCCCGGTTAGTACTCATCGAGAAGGCTCCGAGCAGCGCGCCAAATCGAACCTTTCCCGGAACTGTTTATTAACAAACACACCATGTCTAAAAGGTTACCCGACAACTCTTTTTTTCCTTGCTAAATATGGGGTCCTGACAGGTTCGGAAAGCACCCGTTTGAGTAATATCCTAGAACAGGCCCGGTTTAACAGTGCCTGGCGCTCCGTTAAACGAGGAAGCGGTAGTTATAAAAGAAGGAAATGCCGCCCGTTATCCGCAAAGACAAAGTACAGAATAACCTACACACACTTTTAACACACACAAAAAAACAACAACATCATCACAATGAAGTCTTTTGCAGCAGTCACTCTCTTCGCAGCCCTCGCCAGCGCCACCCCCCTCGAAGCGCGCAGCTGCCGCAGCCTGACCATTCGCAACGGCGACTCGTGCGCCAGCCTGGCCAACCGGTGCGGCGTAAGCCGCGACAACTTTTTCAAGTACAACGGCGGCTCCGGCATCTGCAGCAAGCTCAAAATTGGCGACAAGGTGTGCTGCAGCGCCGGCGGCAAGCGCAGCAGCGCCGAGACGCAGACCACCACCGAGGGGGCCGGTGAGTGCAAGGCGCTCCGCGTGACGGCCGGCGCCAGCTGCGGCAGCCTCTCCGGCAAGTGCGGCATCAGCGGCGCCGACTTTATCAGGTTCAACGGCGAGGGCATCTGCGCGCGCCTGACCATTGGCCAGTACGTGTGCTGCTCCGAGGGCGACCTGCCCGACGGCCGGCCCAAGCCCAACCCGGACGGCTCGTGCCGCACGCGCACCATCGCGGCGGGCGACAGCTGCTACGACTACCTGACCGAGTACAACATCACCGAGGACGACCTGAACGAGTACAACACCAACACGCCTGAGTGGAAGGGCTGCTCGCGCATCTTTGCGGGCGAGGTCATCTGCGTCTCGGCGGGCACTCCTCCCACGGCCAGCAATTAGGCAGACGAGCTGAGCTTGGAGGTTATGATATAGACTTATCTGGATATGGAGGCAAAAATTCCGGACTTTACTCGGACTTTGAATATATTGATGTCGCTCATTTCTTGCCTACGTGTCTGTGTCTGTTAGTGGCCTTGTTGCCAATTCATCACTTGGCTGGCTATAGGTAGTGTTCTACTTACTATGTGAGCTCAAGGAGGGAACAAAAACCTGAATAAAATAAAGAATTTGAGTGAGACAATTCTGGACTGAACTTCTTATTCCTCTATATTATAACAGCGGCAAGTGATTAGAAAATTGTTGAATGGCATGCTGCTTCAAGTTCTCCAATGGCCTCGTCAGCAATTCATGACTCTGCTGCTCCCTGCTACCGTGCCAGTCCCATCAGCCACTGTAATCTCGCAAACACCATTCCTCGTGTCAAATTCAATGCATTCATCATTATATTTACTTTTTAACCTTTTGATCTACCTTTTTATTTTAATTTCTTAATTTGCTTTCCATTTTCGTATCTCTTTATGACCGACCGTCGACAATCTCCTTGGCCACCTTGGCCGTGGCATTGACAATCAACGCGTGCTCGTGGCCGTGAATCTTGGCCTGCAGGGCCTCAAGGTCCTCGCCCTCCCATGGAATCTCTTGCACGATGATGGGCGCGCCGCGGTCGACCTCGGCAATGACGTAGTGCGCCATGATGCCGGTGCGCTTGAGGGTACCGGCCTGAAAAGCGGCATATGCGCGCTCGATGGCGCCGGCGCCGTCGAATTCGCCTGTGATGTTAGACCTTTTTTTTTCTGTTTCTTTTTGCCCAAGGAGAGAACAATCTGATTTTACTTCATTTATGAAGGGTGAGAAAGGATGTGAATGAAGAAAAAGACATACCAGGCATGGCGGGGTGTAGGTTGATGATGCGAATGCCCGCCTTGTCGATGGGATCCAAAAAGGCCGGCGAAAAGACGTACATCCAGCCGGCGAGGACAATCAGCTCCGGACGCTGGCCGACGGGCGCGGCGAGAATCTTGTCCGCGAGAGCGGCGTCGTATTTGGCGCGGGCGGCGAGGATGGCGGCTTCGTCCTTTTCGCCTTTCTGCTGGAAGCCGTTGCTGATGAGGTTGAAATATTCCCACGGGATGCCTGTTTTATTGTTATTAATATTGAAAAAGAAATTAAACACACTGAGACAGAATCAAAAAATTTGTGAAACAAAGTAAAAGAGGAAAAATGTACCAGCATTATCGGCACGGACAGTCGCATGTGCGCTCTTGCGGTTGGTGATGAGCGAAATGATCTTGCTCCTAGGCAGGGCACCGTTGGCGATACCATCGATGAGGGCCTGAAAGTTGGAGCCAAAGCCCGAGGCCATGACCAGTATGCGACACGGCGCCGTGTCTGCCATTGTGATACGAGGATATTTTGAATTATTGACGGATGGGGACATGAAAACCGTTCTTGAATCGACCGGCTCGATGTGGTAATGGTTTCTCGATATCAGAGGTTTTTGAGAGAGCGTCACGTGACGCAATGGATCTGAATGCAAGAAGGGTATTGCAGTTGATGATGGGCATTTGTATTAACTAATTCGAATGTACTACTCTAAATATATTAGATTTCTTGTTTCCCCATAAACATTAATTGAAGAACGGTGATTGGTTTGGTAGAAAGTTTATGAACTGGTTTGAACTAGGTTGAGATCTGCGAGTTGGTGCACCGATTGGTGAGAACTAAGCGGCGTGCGGCTGGGAATAGCGGCATCCTGTGCGGGGAGATGGTCCGAGCCGTATACTTCGTATTAGTCACTACGCAAGACATTTGCCACACGTGATTTTACTGTAATCGGCATTGAAATAAGAAGCTGGGGCTGAGTTTCTTTGCTGGTTCGATTCCTTTAATTTCTTGGGTTTTATTTACTTTTTAGCCGCAGACAGCTTTCCTCACTTAGGTTTACTTTGTACACAAACGACACAATGAAGGCTGCCGCTCTTGTTCTCGCCGTCGCCGCCTGCCTCGCGGCCGCCGTGCCCGCGTCCAACGACGGACTGGGCGCGCTGGGGGAGAGGGCCTGCATCGGCGACTACTGCGCGTGCTTCTGCAAGAACCGCCACGATGGTGTTTGTGCCGGCTGCTGAGACAACTGATGGATCTGTCGCTTGCGATTGAATATTGTTGTGAGTCAAGTCATTACTGCACAGTTCAGGGACACATTATATGACGGAATGCTAATTATAACTGATAGAGATGGAAGTATGGCAGAAGTAGTACTGTATATGCGCGGTTGGGGATGGACGGCCATGGTTGCTGTATATATCAGCAACTTGTTAGCAACTACGTCCAATTGCCAGCCATGAGTGACAATAGTGTGTGTTAATTTAAATTGGAGTGATACAAAACGTGCCTGATCAAAGCTGTCAAAACTAATTGCCCATTAAACATGACCAATGGGAATGATTGCGATGCCAGTGTCATTATCCATGAATAAGCCCACACATGCACATACACATGCAAATATGCAATCGTCTTGATCAATTCCGACGCGATTCATCTGATGCTTACGTCTCTCATGCATCGGAAATATAATCTAAATTGTTTCCTTTTTTCTCTCCTGCTCCCCTTGGCGCGTGCCCCACCGACAAGTCAGACATCCAGTTTATTTGCTTTTTCCATTTCGTCTTTTCCCCTCGCCCAAAAGCAAACATGCACGCCAGCCTGCCACGCATAGGCTAACAGATCGGGACGATGCGAGGCTAAAGGGGTCGGTGGGCTCCGCTCACACTACATCCCAACGGAGCGGTAATGCACGAGTTGTGTGCATCTTTTTGGTTGTTTTTGTTGGAGGGGATTTACTTTTCTTGCAGGCAACGTGTCAGTGGTTCATCAACGGGACGAGTTTCATGGGCCAAAAGAGGTTAGTGGGCGCACGCGACTTGCGGGATTGGAAGAGGGCAAGTTTTATGGTGACCAAGTAAACGAGTACAACGACTGCAAGTCCTGCATGGGGATCAAGTGGACGACGAATGCAACGAATTCAAATTTCGCCATGATCAAGTAGCTGAATGCAATGTATGATGAATTGTGGGTGAGAGAAAATGTATTGTAGATGGATAATTCCGTAAAACGCCTGTCCCAAAAGCAAGTAGTGCTGGTGATGCTGTACAGTAGAATAGAGTCCTTTACAAGGCCTGCAACAAGGACGGCCCCTTGAACTGGAGAAAGAAAATCCGTCCAAAACCCTCTAGGCCTCTTCCATTGCTCCAAGTCTTGAGTAAAATAAAAAATAAAAAAATCATGCCGAGGCCAATTGGTGGCTGGTGTATCGTAAAAAAAAAAGAAAAGCTAAGGGTAAAAAGTATCGAAAATAACAGGCGGCCGTATGTAATTATTTGGTCTGTCCGGTAGCAATAAATTACATTTCAGAATGCTCAATTTTATAGTTTGGGCGGACGCGGCGTCGTCGGGATTGGATAGATGTTTGTTTTGGAGCGAGGGCGGCCATTGTTTTGATGGGTCGGGTGCCGAGACGAGGGTGCCTTGATGGTGCCTTGAGAAAGGGCGAAAATTCGGGGTATTCGAGGTGTTGCGTGTAGTGCATGCCGTCTTTGTTATGAGTCCATCGAGTATTGAAATGCCCATTAAAACAACTTGTGCTTAGGCCACCTTTTCAACCAGCTGCTGCTTCTCAGAAACAACGGGCTTCTTGGGACGCGGGCGCATGACGGCGTCCTGGGAGCTCATGCGGCGGCCGAGGGCACGCTCGAGCTTGGCGCCGAGGGCGAGCTTGCGAAGGTTGTCCGTCTTCTCCTCGGAGAGGGCGACGCGCTGGGAGGATAGTGCCTTGTTCTCCATACGGTCGAGGCCGGTGGCGATGTCGCGAAACTCGGCCTGGGCAGAGTCGTTTGTGGCAAAGGTCGGGGTGACGGAGGGGGTTACGCTGTAGGTGCTGTAGCGGACCGAAGTGCGAGCCTTGGTTGACGCCATCATGTCAGTAAGTTTGGGAGCAGCGGTAGATGTTCAATGGGTGATGTAGTGAGAGAGAGAGAGAGAGGGCTAAAAGAAAAGCCAAGAGTCGAAAGGTCAAGCGAAGAGGGGCCAACCAGTATATAGCTGATAGATTAGGAGAATAGGAAAAAAAAAGGTAGGGTTTGGGTGGGTGGTCCATCAAGCTAGCGGCTCAATGGGACAGGTTTGCTAGCGCAGGAAACAGCTCGGCGAGGAGCTCACTAGCGGAGGTGCTGGTACCTGGCGCAAAAGCAAGACTGCGGGCTAGGGTAGGAATGGGGAACGGGGCGAGGAAAGTCGGGGCGAATGGAGAGGTGCGCGAGTTGAGAAGAGAGGCTGAAATGAAGAGGGAGAGTGAGACAGGTAGATTCGAGGCGAGGCACACCCGACAGCGTGGTAAAGGCGCCAAGGGGTCGTCGCGATGCGATGGGCGTCGGAGGCGTGAGGCATGAAAGACGAGGGGCGGCCAGAAGAGTAAAACATACCGAGGGGGCCATGATGGGGCGGGAGGACTCGAGCGAAGCAGGCATGGTTATGAATTCGAGGCGGAAGACCAAGCCTGGGGAGTGACGAGATGATGGCGAGATAAAAGGCTGGGCGCGCGAGACGAGGAGAGGAAAGAGAGGCGATGAGAGGAGAAAACAAAAGAGGGGAACAATTAATGAGCGACGAAACCCAAACCCGCGTCAGTCAGGGGTGGTGGTGGTAGTGGTGGTAGTGGTGGTAGTGGTGGTGCTGTGCGGCGGTGCGGAGTGCTCTGGTGTTTCGAGATGCTGATGGGTGGAAGAAGAGAAGAGGTCGAGGATTGAATTGTATGAAGAGAAGAAGAATGCAGAGGGTGGGAAGAAGAGCAGAGGGAAGAAAAGTTGGGTGTGAAAAATAGGCAGCAAACGGCGGCAGGTAGGCGGTTTGGCAGTGAGCAAGCAAAATAGGCTGGACAAACGACGGACACCACCAAGCAAGACAAACGTTGGGCAAGGCGGCAACGGTAATAACTACCAGTAACTTAGTGGACGAGGCGCTGGCGCTGTAGCTGGTAGTGGTGCGTGTGTGTGTGTGTGTGTGTGTGTGACGACAATGAGTGGGCTGGGCGCTGAACAAAGCTGGATGAATGAATGGTGAATGGGCATTTAATTAGTTTGATGGCTATCAATACGGTTTGAGAAAAAAAAGAGGGACGAGATCGGCGCAAAAGCGAGGCAGTCTGGATTGCCAGTGGATAATGACAGGACAGTACAGACAGGGTCAAGATGCAGGCCCGAGGAGACAACAACAAGCAGTTGGGCACAAAGCAGTCAAAACTAGAACTGATTAGCTATCATTCTCAAAGCATAATAGAGTGCCCAACCAAGTGCCACTTGTAAGTGCAGTTGCGGCTGATGCCACCATCTACACCACATCAGCCCATTCCACCATCATCCATCCCCTCCCAACGACCAGCAACCACTTCACCATCCAACCCAACCCACATGCGCAATGCGCTGGCAGTTGCATTTCCAGTGGGCTTCCTCTCCAGCCCGCCGCAAACTCCAGGCGGCACAGGGGCCAGCCGCTCCTCGCCCCCCCTCATCCCTGTCTGCCACGCTACATGCCGTGCCATTCTCAGCCTAGCCACCAGCCTAGGCCAAGGCTATTCGGAACGCCTCTACCTCGCTCTCTCTTCCTTGATAGTATCCCTACTACACATACATACTAGCCTGGTCTATCCGACGCATATGATGCGTGGGGCTCCAGCAGCACAACACATGCTCCCGCGGCTCATCTCATCAACGCCACACCGCAATACAGAGCCGACCATTCTCGACGCATCCAAGCATCCCCCATCCACAAAACAACGTCCTTGATCATCTTGGCTTTTTGACTACCGCTGATTCTTACCTTGTCCAGAATGTACCCGTTACCCGTTGCGACAAAGAGGGGCAGCTTCATTGATTCCGCCTTCCAAAGCCATCTCTCAATATGATCAAAATCATCAACAAAGAAAGCAATTACGGGTGCACAACCAAAATACACAATCAAAGATTGAAAATTTTGAAATCCTGAAACAATCCGCGTGACATTCTGCAATCCACTGTTCTTTTCTCACCCACTCATCAACCACTCTCAATCCCCATTCCCCGCCCGCTCCCTAACAATGACCCTCCACGTCGCATCCTGCCACCCAACCAAAAAACTTGGAGCAATAGATAACCATACTGTTTTTTCCCTCCATGAACCTAAATGCTTCCCTTGTTACCCTGATGTGATCATCCCCCTACCCTTCCGGCCCTAATAAACTAAACCTGCAGGTACGCTAGACAAAGAACCCGCCGCCACCCATCACAAAGAAGCAACGTTGGAATGTCGTTTTTTTGCTTCTTCAACCCACCATCTACTGTACCGTACCCCCACCGGGTCTCAACATCCCTCTCACCCGAGCCTGGCCCCTGATCTGTGGCTTTGAACCAGAGATGTTGTTAAAGTTTGGTGTTGAGAAAAGCAGCAAAAGAGTTTACCGACTGCACTGGTGGAATCTCGGGCTCCAGAAAAAGAAAAGACCACGCCGCAGAGGGCTGGGGAATGTGTCCGCCGCAAGGCTTGAAACACTCTTATTACGGCCACCTTTTTTTGACCTCGCATGACAAACGCCACTGCGCCCATCGCAACTACAAGAACTGGCGAGGCGGTCAGAAAAAAGAACCTCCTGAAGCTTGCATGAACACGCATCTCGGCTTATCGTCTCACACCTGCTGCCGTAATCCGTAGGGCAGGACTGCTGACAGCGCCAGATGGCGATGACGATGATGACGGGAGAAATTCGTCTGCAACTACCAAGCTAATCAATCGAGGCTGACCAGATCGGGCGCATGACTACGATACTGGACGAGCCGTTCAACAGCGTCGCACTGCGACAGATGAGCTTGCCCCAGATACCCGCCACCAATTTTTTTTTCGGTGTAGTGAAATTTGTGCGCAATTGAGTTTATGCTCCGGAAATGAAGGAACGTCCATGTTCACCCCCAACGCCGTTGCGCACGGCCATTCGTGCCTGTTTCTGCTGTCCACGGGCCGCCGCCACTGAAAAAGAGACTGGGCGTTGAAACAACAAGGCGCCGTGCGCCTGCCAGAGACACAGAGAGAGGAATGCTGTAGCAAGATGGAAGGGAATTTCAGGAGCTCGACCTTGGAAAAAAGCAATCTAAACACTGTTTCAGACATCGCAACGACGAGAAAACGTCGCTTACAATATCCCGAGGCATGCTCCATAACCCGTGGGAGATGCACAGCAAACACTCTTGTGCTGGGCCGTGATACACGCAACCCGGAAAGAGTTGTGACTTTTAATATGCAGTGCTAGTTTATCTACATTTATATTTCGACGCGTGTAACTGCGTCTATAACCTTCGCTCATCAAAGGCGTAGCCTTATGGCACCATTAGCAGACCGACAATGAGTCCAAACAGTCCTAGCACAGAACTGAAAATTTCAATAACCAAAATTTTGACAAACCTGAATTCCGTGTTAGCAAGTGGCCCCGTCGCCTAAAAACAGTCCATCGAAACCTACAACGAACTGTCTGCCGCATCCGCAAGCGCAGCTCCGCTCCCATTGATGCCGACCGCGACACCGCATATCAGGTTGCACGTGCCAACAACAAGACCAGCCCAGAATATGGCGAAGCTGGTATAGTATGTATCAGGTGAACAGGCATATTTTCCGGTAGCGTATTCCATCTTGGTGGAAAAGACAATGGCCATAATCACCCCATAGATGGCAACGACTTCGCAGAAAATGATGGAAATGAGGTTCTTGGTGGCAACTCGAGGCGCCTTTACACTCGCCCCAAGAAGAGACGACCCGGTGATGAGTATGCCCCTGGAACTTGTTAGTAAATTTCTGCAGGTTACACCCGGCAAGCAAAGTCGGCTGCGACGAGAGCAACGAGAGGGGCCAGCCTACCAAGCAGCACCAGCAACAGAGAGACCGATGCAGAGCGCCACACCAAGAGTAGACCACGTGTACGGCGACACGGTTTCGAGAAAATCCCCGACGTTAAAAGATTCACCTTGTCCGGTGAAGAGCATATCTAGGCCAAAGACGATGGTTAGCCGCATCCAGACGAGGCCATCACGCCTGAGTGGCATTGATGTCAAGAAGCATCGAAAAGAAAACTCGTACAAAGTCCCACCACCAACCCCAATGATGATATGCCTACCAACCCATATGTGATGCTCATTCTGACAGCTGTTTGATGTTCAAGGAAAAAATCGCCAAGATGGCGATGCGGGGTCCCTTAAAATCGTGCGCATCTTCAATAACTGCTGCCTAAAAGAAGGCATCAAACCATTCGCAGACAATTTCAACGTCACATGACAGTACTGTATCTCAGCCATCACTGCAAGAGAACCCAGTTGATTTATATGGCACTAGTCTAATGATCTGGATTGGCAATCGTGACGCTCGTTCGCGTTGCGCTGCGTGCTTCCTCTTTTGGACTGGCGCGAGGCTCTGACATGCAGTCTTGGCCTAATGCCATGTGTCGACAACCACTGCAAACAGCCATCCTCTTCCCTTTACCATTCATATATAGCCGAATATTCATATCCCTTTAATCAAAATCCAAAAGAATGACTCGACGCGGCGTTACGGTGCTCAATGCGGAGAGCGCAAAGGCCGCCAAGCAGCCCGCCGTGGAGGCGTCCAACCAACTGAACGTTCAGCAGCTTGCGCCAGCCTTGCGCTGCATCGGCATCAAACCGCATCAGATGCGCATCCCCCCCGCAGAAGACAGCGACGATGAGGACGACGCGTCTGCTTCCGCCAAGAAGAAGAACACTCATGTCATCATCACCTCGGATCTGCTGATCCCCGGCGACGGCGAGCCAGTGACCAACGGCGCCGTCGTCCTCGAGGCCAAGACCATTGTCTGGGTCGGCACCCGCGACGCCATCCCGTCGCGGTACACAGAAGGCCCGCACAGGACGCACCGTGTGCCCTACATGATGCCGGGCCTGTGGGATGTCCACATGCACGTCGTCGCGCCCGACCAGAACCCGGAAACGGCCGCCCGGGGCCTCGTCTTCGGACCCTTTGGCGAGCATCCCGCCTGCCAGGGCGCGCGTCTCGCCAAGGGCTGCTGGAGCACGCTGCAGGCCGGCTACACGTCGCTGCGTGACTGCGGTGGCTTCGGCTGCGAGATGGCCAGCGTCATCGACAGCGGCGCCATGGTCGGCCCCAACATTTACGGCTGCGGCGGGTTCATCAGCCAGACGGCCGGCCACGGCGACCGCTATGACATGCCGCCCGGCGACGCGCTGCTCGCCTTTGGCGTCAACAACGTCCAACCGGGCTTCTTCTGCCAGGGCTGGGGCGCGCTGGCGGACGGCGTCGACGAGTGCCGGCGCGCTGTGCGTCTGAATGTGCGCCGCGGCGCCAAGTGCATCAAGGTGCTCGCCACCGGCGGCGTCATCTCGCTCGACGACAGCCCGCTCGACGCGCAGTTCTCCGAGGACGAGATGCGCGCGCTCGTCGACGAGGCGACGCGCATGGGACGGTCTGTGGCGGCGCACTGCCACGGTAAGGATGGCATCGTGGCGGCGCTGCGAGCCGGAGCCAGGACCATCGAGCATGGGTCCTACGCGGACGAGGAGTGCCTGGATCTGATGCGCGAAAAGGACGCGATCCTGGTGCCCACCGCGGCCATGCTCACCATGCTCGCGGAGCTCGACGGCGTGTTCCCCAAGAAGATGGAGGCCAAGCTCAAGATGGTGGCCGAAAAGATTGAGGGCATGTACAAGATGGCGCTGGCCAAGGGCGTCACGATTGCGATGGGCACAGACACGCAGCCTGGTCTTCTGGACGGCTCGGAGATTGCATTTGCCGTCAAGATGGGCATGACGAACCTGCAGGCCATCAAGGCCGCCACGGCCACGCCTCCGCTGACGCTGGGCAGGCAGGCGCCCATGTCCGGCCAGCTCAAGGTCGGGTACGATGCGGATATTTTGGGTCTAGCGGAGAATCCGGTCGAGGATATCACGGTGCTGAAGAGGGCGGAGAATGTCAAGTGGGTGTGGAAGGGTGGTAAGCTGTACAAGGGGCCAAATGTTGGACCGTGGGGTGAGGAATGAATGAAACTGAACGATGGGGTAATGGCATAATACACATCAAAGTAGCGGCTGGAATTAGAGTGAAGTGAACGGCATCAGTTATTCCCTTTACAATGCATGTGGTTGGGAAAAGTGTTCCACGTACCGCGTCAGGAAATGAAGCCGCGAGGAGAGCAGAGCAGCACTAGTCAGGTCACTTACGTATTAAGATTCAACAAAATAGAAGCTCCATCCAAGACTTTAGAACAAAAGGATCAGGTTATTTAAGCTCATGGAAGCATAATATTTTTACGCAATCTAGTGCAGCAAATCGACGATAGGTTTGCCGCGTGGCGTAATTAGTGGTGGCGAGATTGGACGAGTAGCTGCCGGAAGGAACATGTATACCACCTTAAAATGAACTTCTTAAGTAACAGCTTGCTTTGACATGGCGTAGACCGATTAAATCCGCGTTTTCTGGAACTGACAGCCATTCACGTAGCTGAGACAAGCCCGCCTTCTACAGTACAGCATTCTCACAGATTAAGCAAATTCTCGTCATCCTCACTCAGATTTTCACTCTCAACATTATTGCATCGAAATTGCGCTATTTGCACTCTCCATGGGAGGCAATATGTCTGGCACAAGGTTAGTGGTAAAATCACGGCAACAGGTGCTGAATGATACACATACAGGGAGAATTCTGCCTTGCAATTGGCGACGGAGAATTCGCATTCATTCGGGTATGTTTTGGGAGGCTGGTCTTCTGATTCGCCGCACACAGGGCTATAGTCTTGAGGGCATGCAATTTTGCACTGTTCTGCACACTTTGCACCGTGAACAACATTCCTGACCGAGTTAGCTGGTCTTGCCACTTTTTCGGGCGCGACAAAATACTCACAGCGTAAATCCATGCTTGCAATTCAGACCGTTGAATATGCATCTGTTGTCAAAAATCCGATATGGCCCTCCCTGTTCCCCTCCGCAAATTGGTTCATAAATTAGGGGACATGCCTGCACGCAGTCTGGCCGTTGGCACGCGGCGGTGTCTTGGATTTGGCTTCGGCATGATTAGTCGCCAATTTGGCACACCCTCGTGAACCACTTGGGGCTGTCAACTTACAGCTGATATCCGGCTTTGCAGTTTGCCGCGTCAAAGAGGCACTTGTTGTCAAATGTCCGGAACGGCCCATACTCTGGCCCAGCACACACTGGCTCGTGAGCGGTGGTGCACATTTGGACACATTGTTCTGCTGTGCTGATGTCTCTGGTGGGGGAGCCAAAGGCGAGGCCATGCCAAGATAGTACCGCCAGCGCCCAGTGCATCATTGCTAAACGCTGCCAGCTGGCCGTTAGTTCTAATACATCGCAACGTGTAGGGCAACCGGGTGTATTGTACCTGGCAGGACCAAAAATGGATCAAAGGTAGTAATAATACGTTATGCGATGCGGTTGAAAATGATTCGAGGTCCGATATGAGGCACTGGAAGTTCTCCTGTTACCAGGGCAGGGGTTGGCCGCGTATCTCATATATATAGGCAGCCATGCGTATCTTGTGACCGAACTTGGCAGTTGAAGCCGGCGCCAACCTGGAAAATCGCTTAAACATTGATTCAGATTTGCTTTATTACACTGTCATACTTGGTGTACATCCCGAGGGAGGACAGAAAATGGAGTGGTCCCACAAGACCGTCTTAAACAAGGGTATCTCTCAACAACTCTGACGAGCAAGCGAGTCAAAAGGGGAAGAAAAAAAGTAAATGCTCAGAAGATATCAGAGCCCTCAAAGAGTTTCTACGTTTATTAAATCATTTATTTGATCAACTTTGTAGAATAACTGTAGCTAGTATTCGTAGGGTTCTCAACGGATTCGTCTGGACCACTCTCTTGTTTTACCCTGGGAAAACATCTTGATCAGGCACATTCAATACAATGCTAATTATGACGCAAAAGAAACAGGCGACACGAGCTGGCCGAAACAGTGTCTCACTATAGGAAACTTACTGGTATCAAAGTGGTCGCAATCAGTTTTTAGTGGGTGCCACAGACAATCTGCTCTTTTCTGGACACATTTTGTCTCGGCTACCGTCCCCAGATACCAGCACACAGGCGGGGCGATTTCTGCTGACAAAATGGGGAGGCGCTGTACTTTGGGGAAAGTATACTGAACTCATGCAGTAGAGATGTTTAAGCATTTGTAATAGGTTTCACAGCTGGGACCAGACGTACGACGCCTTTGGATCGCTACAGCATGACCGCCACATGTCTAAATCAGCGGCATCTCAAGAAACTACAGCCCTCCTGTGTCAACATTGGGCGATGCGTTGGCGAAGAGCTGCGATCACAATGCACGGCAGTGAAAGGAGATTATGTGACATCCTCACCAGCAGACTGATGGGCATTTTTGTTAGTGGACAGCACACTCATTTTAGTTCTCTTCGCTTCTAGTTGTGATTTTCAGCCGTCGTTGGACACCCCAGGTCTCAAACAAACATGCATGTCCTACCTCACACGAGGGGGCAATGGATGCACAACCGTGGCAGCACACAATTATAAAATTCTGATTACTACTACTATGTGTAGCAGTGCGATAAATTTTTTGAACCGAGGGCATTGCAACAGGGACAGTGGCAAACGTTTGAGCGTACCTAAGCTCGCCGGCTTGAATTGGAAGTGCGAAAACCGAGTCCGACAATCTCGATATAGGTTCGTAGAGCATCGACCAATGGCAAAACCATGAAAAATGCCACTTTTGGCTTGTTAACGCGGCGAAGTTGCTTTGGCAATTGGAGCCGCGCGATATAGCCTCTGTGACTGGAATCGTAAAAGTACATCTTCAATGCGTGGAGCAATGACGTTCCAAGCTTGCCACATGGTTCTCTCACGGTGGAAAACCCCATTGAGTGGTCATCATCTCGGTGCAGTATCTATGAGGCTATAGCTTGACAAAGAGCACCCAAATAATTCTGTTACCATGTCGGAGTCGCTATGTACGAGCGCGTATCGGCCTTAATATGCGCTGCGTTAGACAATATCCTAACTTGACTCTGGGGTGCATAAACACTTTGGTTTGGGAGAAATCATCATTATCAGCCAGAGAGGAAAACGTGTGCGGCAGACACCAATGACGAGCTGAGGTATAAGAAAGTTTAGCTTTGCCAATTTTGCTACGAGTAGATAATGTGCAAACACATTACCTATAGACAATCCTCTACACGTGGCGCTGTAAACTGGGAACGGTGGGCGCTGGCTGCTATCTGGAGCAGCTCGTCAGTTCAGGGCTCCAGGGTGCACTTACGAGCCAGCGAGAAGCGGCGAGAATGCCCGTCCGCGTCGAGCTCCCGCTGTCGCCCGGACTAATGACATTCATTCATCTTATTGTTGGACGACAGACCAGAAATTATCTTCAATAGCTGTCATCATTGGTACATACAGGTGGACATTGTGGCGTCTGGTTTGCCTTGCTATCGCAAAGTATTTTCTTGGCAAGCGAACTTGTCGACAGACGAGGCGAGCAGCCCTGTCGAGCAGATGAACACACGAGCACGCAGTAATGGCCATCATTGGCTGATCAAAACACTGGAGCCCTGCTGCCCGTTTCTTTCTGGTGTGGTTCTGCTAGCGCATGGCTGTCGCTGCCCGGAGACGTTCTCCAGGCCAAGAATCTCCTGGGCGCCGAGCCGATTCCCTTTGCTTGGCTGCGGGAGGGGATACATTGCCAAGCTCGCGATGACGATGAACCATCGATAACAAGTTTTTCTGCAATTTTTCTTTTGGATGCACTGAAAAGAAGGGCGAGCGTTGAAAGCAAAACCGCGGAGACGGATGGGAATTGCAACACAGCCAACTGGGCCAGGATGCGGCTGCACTAAGAGCTAATACCATTCAAGCTTATTTCTTGGCATCCCGGAGATGGTTCCTTTGTACTGCTTGCCGCACCACATGCGGCGATGGGTACATCAGAGACCGGATAAGACGGCACAGGGCAGCGCACGCGAGCAATAGTGCGCCATGCGGAAAGCAAAGACGAATCAATCAATGGCCAGGTGCGACGTACCAGCGATGGTGGAGGCAGCGTTGGCGCCGCGAGCCCCGTCTTATCCCCTGACTTACACATCCAACGGCTCAACAGCTGAGCACCTACACGACCAAGGCGCATTTGCTCCAAATACGCGCTTCCATTAGCCAGCCAGAAGAAAAATCTGACCTGACTCGCCTCGTTCAAGTTCTTACGGAACACCTCTCTACCGCTGGCTGGTCTCTTTCGGTCCGCCTCGCTATCTGCACCCACTCCGGCGGACGGATGCCATATCCACTCAGATGTGGTGTGTATCGTTTATTTCCATGCTGATCCGGGGAGCTAGTACGCTTTTCGTAATATCTGGTCAGTGGCTGTTGTTTCGCTCGCTGCGCGCGCATGGGCATCTGCAACCAACCGTACTACCACCCACCACCCCCTGCCTGCATCCTTCCGGGAAATAGAAAAAAAGCGTCAATATTTGCTGAGTACCACAAAACTAGCTGATAGCCTTGCAGAAGTTGGCGCTAGCACATGGGAAAAGTCGAGAATAATAGTCCTGCATCCCCCACGTGCGTTTCTCAGTCGTCCTCACAGGCCGGTTCGTGCGAAGTTTTTGGCCACCGTCATCACCGAACGACCTATTTGGAAAACAGTTCCGTGGTCGAAACGTTTCGCAAAACACCCGATAATGGAAATTTTGAGTGGAGAGGAGCTGGGAGGCCGACCAGACCAGGCTGGTGAGTGAGCACGCAACTAACTGGCCATGTCTTGGCACCTGGGGAGGTTTTGGTATAAAGGACCTGCAAGTCTGGCAGTTGAAGAACCCTGTTATTTGACTTTTATTCTATGTCGATCATTTGACTTTTGAGAGCAGCCAATTTTCGCAAAGCCGTTTGACGACAAGTCGCAAACCTTCACAATGGCCGAGGGAACTATGCACAACCTTGACTGGCTTTTCGCCATTGGTGTCCTCTTCTTCTTGCTATCTGCTTGGGGCATTGGTATGTGATACTCGACGGGCTGAGACCTCGATCTAACAATTTGTCCAGGCGCCAACGATGTCGCCAACTCGTATGCCACCTCCGTCTCGTCTCGATCCCTCACACTCGTCCAGGCTGGTTGTGTAAGTCTGAACCCTGTTCTAGGAAAAGCGCCGTCCTAACTTTGTCAGCTTGCTGTTCTCACCGAGTTCATCGGCGCCATCGCGCTGGGTGAAAAGGTCACAGAGACCATTCGGAAGGGTGTCTTCAAGCTGGACCCCTTCAAGGACTCCCCGGGAACCCTCATCCTAGCCATGGTCATTGCCGAGGCCGGATCGGCCATCTGGCTGACCGTCTGCACCCGTGCCGGCTTCCCAGTTTCCACCACTCAGTCCCTCGTTGGTGCCATGGTCGGTGTCGGCATCGCCCTTCAGCTTCACGTCAAATGGGGCTGGGAGAGCAACAGCGTCAGTCAGATTGCTGCCTCCTGGGGTATCGCTCCCATCATTGCTGCCGGCTTCGGTGCCATCATCATGCTGAGCATCCGGCTTCTCGTCCACTCTCGCAAGGATCCGCTAAAGTGGGCGCTGCGCATTATCCCCTTCTATTATGCTCTGACTGCCGGTATTCTCGCCCTCTTCGTCGTCATGGACGGCGGTCACGGAATTCCCTCCATTGAGAAGATGGGCGCCGCAAAAGCCTGCGGTATCGTCCTAGGCACATTTGCTGGTGTCCTTGTCATTACCGCAATTTTCTTTGTTCCTTACTTCAACGCCAAGCTCTTCAAAGAGGACACTCGCCTTCGCTTCTGGCACATCCCCATGGGCCCTCTCCTCCTCAAAGACAACTACAACATTTACTGGCCCGGCAAGGCTGATGCTCCTGTCGTCACTGACTATTATGCCACCGACTACATTGGCGACAAGGAGGAATCTGAGACTGATTCTGTTCGGAAGGAAGGAAAGGATGGTGGCGTCACCCAGAACCCTGCAACTGAGGAGACTGTCCAGACAGATAGTGCTGCTAAAGCACAGACCCCTATCGACAAGTCGCGACAGACGGAACTCGAGGCTGTCGATAGGCTCCCCTGGGCGCATCCCAAGCGCATGTGGGCTACCATCAAGCTTGTTGCCAGCCACGGCATCACTCGCGACGTCATTGGCCATCAGAGCAAGGGCTTGGAGCACATTCACGAGCGCGCACCGGTCTTTGACAACAAGGTCGAGCACCTGTGGACCACCGCACAGGTGTGCTCTGCCATGATCATGTCCATTGCCCACGGTGCCAACGACATTTCCAATGCTATCGGTCCCTTCACCACCGAATATGTCGTCTGGAAGTCGGGTGTTGTCAACAAGAAGTCGGATACGCCCGAGTGGATCAAGGCCGTTGGCGGTATAACCCTCGGTGTCGGTTTCTGGACCTTTGGCTACCACATCATGCGCAATCTGGGCAACCGCATCACTAAGCACTCGCCCACCCGCGGCTACTCCATGGAGCTTGCTGCTGCCATCACTGTCCTTCTAGCTTCCAAGTTTGGTCTGCCCGTTTCCACCACGCAGTGCATCACAGGTGCCGTCGTTGGTGTCGCGCTGGTCAACTGGGATCTCAAGTCCATCAACTGGACGCAGCTCGGCAAGATTTTTCTCGGCTGGTGCTTGACTGTGCCCTGTGCTGGCTTGATTGCTGGTATTCTGATGGGAATTGCCATCAATGTCCCTCAGTGGACTCACAAATAAAGGAAGCAGAAAATGTACGGGGCATGCGAGCGACTGTAGGGGATTGTGGTTGCCAGCGGCAAGTTCTACTGTATCTGGAGTTGGTTTGAAAAGAAAAGAGAACATAGGATAGGTGATCTCGTCAGTTGCTGTTCAGAGAACTCTTTTTATGGCCCATTCATGATGCCAGTAAACGCCAGCGCTCGACGATGGTCCCAACCCCTTTACATAGCCACATTTAGAAAGCAATCGATGCTTACACTGCGTGCGCTAGCCTACCCTACCTCGATCCCGTCAACCGAACCGAGTAACGAAATAAGATAGCGCGTTCTCGGTCAAAATTTCTTATAATATCTTCGCTGCAGGCATCACGGCGGCAAGCCTGTCTGAATCGACGGTTGTGTGTAGGAGTGCCTTGTTACGTCGCCAAATATGTCTTTACGTGGCCAACTATGACAGTGTTACAAACGACAAAGGGTTACGTGAGGCAGCCTAGGGCGCCCGGAACATGGGACCCAGGCGAGGGCGCTTGCAGGGTCGCCCGAGAGATTATATTTTATACAGGCGATGATAGAGTGCCGCTGAGGTTGCCAAAAAGTGTAAATCCATCTTTTCTACTGCATGTAGAGGTCTTAGTTGGCTGCAAACGAGATTCGCCTCACCGCGCTGGCTACGCGGCAGCAGCGAGACGACGAGCGCGCGCCAACTATGCTTCAGGAAAGGGTTTACGCAAAACCGCTCACAAAAACACCGCTAAGCTAGCACGTTTCAATGTCTGCAAGGGCGCCAGGTATATGTTAATAAATCGTCATCATCATCATCATCATCCATGGTCATCCAGTCGCGGAACTTCTCATCCTAATCGAGCGACCTGCCAGCGCCAACTTAGGTCCCTTCCTAGGTTCCCCTTCTGCCATCCACTTTCGATTGGTACAACTAGTTACCCGCAGCCCGGCCCAGCATTCTAGCAGGCAACTTTCAGCGAGCTTGTGGGGTACGATCGCTCCACGGTCGTGTAATGACCACGCCTCATGGCTTCATGCGAAAGGAAAGAAGCTAGACATTACTAAGTCGAGAAGAAAAGTCTTACAAATACTGATAATAGAATGAAAAATGTTAAAAGAAGATTCCATAGCATTGGTCAGCTGCTCTGTTGTTATCGGCGACCTTGGTATCTTCAGTCAATATAAGTACAGGCCCATCACTTGTATATTAAAAACCTTGTCTAACTACTATACAGCACTACATCCATCCGCTACCACCCAGCGCGCTCGAGATTACCGCATACAATATTTTAAAGATGTCTACTTATCTAATCACCGGTGTTAGCCGTGGCCTCGGGGTAAGGAATCTGTGTCGGCGCCCTCGCCCCTCGCTGGCTTTTTGCTGACTTGTACCAGTTCGAGTTTATGCGACAGCTATCCAGCGAACCAAAGAACATCATTGTTGGCCTCGTCCGTGACAAGGCTACTACTATTGCAAAAATAGAAGCAGAGCTTGGGTCTCCGAGCAATGTTCACATCCTCCAAGCGGATATTTCCGACTACCTCGCGCTCAAGGTACGCCGGGGATGCGATATTGCTCCACTACAATACCCGGCGTTGCTAACAACGGGTTCAGAATGCTGTGCCCCAAGTCGCCCTGATTACTGGCTCCAAGCTCGACTATATAATCGCCAATGCTGCTGTTATATCCAGCTGGTCAGCCTATAAAGACATTGGCAGCCTGTAAGACGAAATTAAAGCCCGGCCCCTGCCTACCTTGTCTCTGCATGCTTACTCTTTTCCATAGCGGTAACGATCCAGAGGGCCTCGAGGAAGACCTCCGCCGCTCATTCGACGTTAATGTCATAGGTAACATCCACCTGTTCAATTTGTTCATGCCTCTCGTCCTGAATGGAAGAGCGAAGAAGATTGCTGCCCTGAGCACTGGCATGGCCGATCTCGACCTTGTCAACGACTACGACATCAAAATCACTGCACCTTACGCCATTAGCAAGGCGGCCTTGAATCTGGCTGTCGGCAAGTTTAATGCTCGGTACAAACAGGACGGAGTCCTGTTTCTGAGTATATCCCCTGGCTTTGTCGAGACAGGTCAGTACAAAGATGGTAAGCCCCCCACGGTTTCGCGGGCTCCGCAGGCCCTTCGACTTAAGGAAAATTCTAACAGAGAATAGCCACCGAAGAAGAGAAACGTGAAGTAGCCGCCATGGGAGCCGCATTTGCCAGGTACGCGCCGCACTTTACGGGCCCAGACACGGCTGAGGATTCGGTGAAGAACGTGTTGGGCGTTATTAATTCGTCGAGTCTGGCGACGGGTCAGGGTGGAGCCTTCATTTCTCATTTAGGAAACAGGCAGTGGCTGTAAAAGATACTTTCTACGGTCTGATTGATGGCTAGATGTGCTACTACGTACAAGTCACCAGCAAGAATGATATTCTGCGTTAATGCAAGATTTATTCCTCTAGATAAACGTAGGAAGAATTTTAAATGAGCTGATCAACCTATTCATATTCTCCATGTAACCAATACTTCCATCAGAGCAGTCCTTTCGGAGATCCTCTTGCACCCATGAAGACGCTGTTATGCTTTTTACATACAGCAGCGCTTGGGTTGGTATATCTCTTTCAGTGCCAGCGATTAGCTTCACTATCACTTTTCTTTCTCTATCATTTCGTGCCTCGAGACCTAGCAAAAGTATGGCAAGGGGAAACGGCAAACTGTCGAGCTCCGCAAGGTGGCCAAAGGCTTCATCAAGTAGACCATCGATCTTCGTTGATTTATCCTTACCGTGCGTGCTCGTAAGCCTCAGCAGGTATACTAGTACGGCAAGACAGAATACTGCGATGGCCGTCTGACGTTTCGGTACGGTTCGCAGCTGCTCCAGAAAGCTGCGATATGCATTGTGGAGCTTATCCTCAAGTTCCAGTGCATACTCAGTGTAGCCACTAGAAGAGTTCTGCGAAATACTCGGTGCTTCGGCTATATCAATCACCTCCCGAAGCAAATCTAGCATGGCAATCGGGGGATTGTCCAGCTCCGCGGCGATCTTTAGATATAGTGAGCTCGTGAATAGAAGTGTGGCAGTCGGCTGTAGAAAGGGCATCAGATTGACATACATTACCCCGAGCGCAGACTGATGGAAGCGCAGCATGATAGCCCAGATTTTCTGCAAACTCAAATTCGTAACTATGTTCCCGCCCCCAGTGCCGCAAGCTAAACCTAGCCATGACCTCGTAATATTGTGCCCAACCAACTACAATGTCAAAGTCCTTGTTGTGGTCAGGGCCATCGAGTCGCTGCGTCTTTATGAGGCTCTTGGCGCCGCAAACGTACCACAGCCATTGGTAGGATGTATCGGAGTTTGTCCGCATCTAAAAAACGGAGAGGGTCAATTTATTATCGGCCAGCGATACCATATTGCGCTTTGTATGCCATACCTCACACAGGCACAGGAACATCCCGCAGACGACATGGTGAGCTGTAGCTGTGGCATCGATGTCAGCTGTGACGGAGCTCGCAAGTGCGCGCAGTGCCTTGACTTTGAGGTGAATAGCCTGTGCACTTGGTCCGTCGCGATGCAACGTAGAAAATGCAAGGATAACTTGCAAGACTGCCACCGCAGAAAGGGTATGATCGGATAGGGCCATTCTTAGTACAAGCTGGAGGATGTCGCCAGAGCTACACCCAAAGACGATGAGGGACTTGGATGCTACGATATGAACTGCCAAAGGGTATGTTTAGTGCGTCGTGGAACCTAGCGCTTGAAGACAAGGGACGTACTCACAATAGTCAAGCAGAGTAGCCAGTTCAGCGTCGAGTTGATAAGGGATCCAATTTAACGTGCGAGCAGAAATTGGCAGCGTCACGCTATCTCCGTATCGAGCAAAATCATGATTGTTAACCCATGTTGCTGTGTCAGGGTCGGAATAGAACATGGCATTGGAGGCTGCAATGCGTTGCATGTTTACCACCTCTCCTACGGCGAAATTCTGGTATAGTGCGTGAACATCACTAGAAAATGTATTAATCCACCCTTGGTGGGTAGTCATTTGTCTTGCGAGAGCCCGCGTCCGTAAAGGGTGCGCAGTGAGGCTTCTTCGCGGATTCTTGCCTGGCCAGGAGAGGCGCAGGCCGTAGCCCAAGCACACGCGACCCGATTGGAAACATCGCTGGCACGCTGGCGCAGTGCGATCGCAAAGCACTTTGCGCTCTACCGCCGTAGTGTAAGCAGGTTCTCATTTTTTGGTAGGTCCAGAACACTAACCCTTGCAGGTTTGGCATCCGCGCAAATGCCCCATGGCGGACAACAATTGGGCCAACAGCTAGCTACGTGTGTAGACAGGAGCTCTGAGTTGAAATCCACGCTAAGCCGTTGCGTGGTTCAGCGTCCGTCTCGAGCGGCTTTTGCGTCGCAGTGCAAGCACTTGGACAACTGTAAGCACAGGCCGTCAGTTGCGTAAAGACCCTAATCGATAGCCGACAAAGGGGTGCAATGCAAGTCTCTCTTACTATTGATAATGCATCTCTTTTGTGGTGAATATCGTAGCCGGAGCGTCCGGCACCCGTGGCCCCTGTATTTAGTAAACCGGGTTAGTACAGTTGTAGCAGGATGTACTTTTGGCTGTTGCCGCTTGACCACCCTCCATTTCCCCGCATCAATTCATTTTATCACAATCAGCACTTCGAGCGTAACTGTGGAGCAACAGTAGAGGTCCTTCACGGAAAAGGCAGACTGTTTTTCTTATTGACACTTAACAATGGTGCCCATCTACCTGTTTACAAATGGTATGAGACAGACCTAGAAGAAAACAAGTGATACAATAAAAAAGGTATCCAGCATTTAAGACCCAGCGACTGTTGCCATGTCACAGCAGCCTGCAACTGGGTCACATCGGCCCACATTCTCGCAGAAACTTGCCTCTTCTGATCTGCAATTGTTTCGGCCCTGCAGGCTGGTTGGCCTTTGATAAACAGGCGATCCATGGCCGGATGCAATGGCAAGAATTTCTACTTCAGCCGTTTGAGACGACTGATGTGAATATTGAGGTATCTGATTGCGGTGTCTGCGGCTCTGACATCCACGCCATGCAGGATAGTTGAACCTGCGCCTATGCGTGGGACAACGCGGCTTGTATTCAATGCCGACACTTGGCCCGTATGCTAAGAGGGAAAGAGAAATTGGGCAGACTTGTGCCGCCGCTGTCCTAAGATGCGTCTCATCAATGTGCGCTCAATGACGCTCGAGTATTTCCTAGGCGATGTATCCCGCCGTATGCCATTCTCTCCCACACGTGGGGCACTGAAGAACTCACGCTCCAGCAAGTTGCAGTCGACAGAAATGCCCACGCTACAACAGAGGGCTACGCCAAGGTTGGCGCCTGCTGCTGGCCGCCGCCGCCGGCATTGGCCACGTCTGGGTCGACACGGTATGCATCGGATGCGACGCTCAGTCTGGAGGAATTCGACGCTAAATTCGCTCGCCAGTGACGCTGATAAAGCGCCCGTGCAAGTAGCCGACGTCGTCCGCAATACTAAATTATTGTATTGTGCCTAGCACGTGTCTGGGCATCGTTTCGCTTGAGGGGCTGTGTCTCATGTTTGGCAGACCTAAGCGTGCTTGACGTAACCTAGACTTCTTTCATATCAATATATCTCAACTTCCAGGTGCCAAAACCTAACATCCTAGATAATAAAGATTAAATTAATTGAAGTAATAAAACTAAATTAGTTCAAAATAATAAGTATAGTAGTTCCTCAGTAAACTCGCAGTTGAGAAACAATTTACAGGGCATAGTAGCATATGGCAGCGAAAATTGGCAGATAATGTGCGTATATTGATGAAATGCAAATGATGTCTAGCAACGTAATAAAAGATCTTCCCAAATGTACAAAGAATGTGCTGAGCATTTCGTTATACGTTCTTCTTTGAGCGATGCGTAAGAAGCCAGGTTTGCGCAAAATTGATTGCCTCTGTTATCGCGAACACCCTGGACTCGGCAGCTCCAATCTTGTATCTCCTGACAGCATCCGTTTGGGCCTCGAAGTCGGCGCCCAAAGCCTCAAAATCGTCCGAGTCCGCATCCATATCTTCTACCGTAACCCACTCTCGTTTCCCATCGACGATAGCTGCGAATGAATTCGGCTTGCGTGGAGTTGACGGCAACTGGCTTTCTGGTAAATGAAATGCAGTGCACTTGTCCCAACCCACACCGATCAGCAGCACCTTTGCATCCGCTTCTTCCAACCGAGCCAGTGGACTTCTGTCTCCCATCATGCTGTCGAGCGCATGGTCTTTTGTCACATCAGCAGCCCGGGCGCCGAGCGCCGCGAACGACGTCTGCGGATGCGCGCTGCGTCGCATTCCCGGCCATGTCCGCACAGTTTCCGGCAGCACCCCGACCTGGCGCGTTCGCGAGACTGCAGGGTCAAAAGCAGGTGTCTCGTCCCGTATCGCCTGCCACCACGACTCCGGCACGGGCGGCGCGCGCCACTCTGAGGGGTCGGAGTTTTCAGAAGTGTGCGTGGGCACGACAATGGTGCCACTCTCGCCGACAACGTCAAGAAGGGCGCGAACCAGAGCTTCGGCGCCGCCGCATATCCAGCCTACGTTTCTAAGCGACGAGTGCACGAGGACAGTATCGCCGGCGCAGAGCCCTCGGCCAAGGTCCTTGGCGAGGCTGCTGCGCGTGCAGAGAGGCTCGGTGGCTGGCGCTGGTGGGTTCGTCATGACTCTTTGGTGCTTCCAGCCGCGCCAGAATCAGTCTGATAATATGTAGAGCTAAGAAAAAAACGAGACTATTGAGAGATTGAATGCAAACAAGTTCACAAACGATCAATGGCGACGCCGATTTGTCAAGATGCACAAAGTTCATCGTGGGGTATACTAGCCTGCCTCTTTAGCACAGTGGAACCAGATCTACGCCGGTTGAGTCACTGAGGAACATGCAGTTGAAACCGATATGCTAATCCAGGCACCGTGTCCATGTACGTGATATTGAACTATATACTCTGTAGTGAAATTTTATCCAAGAATCAAGAAGAAAAATTCTCGCTCAGGCAGGCAGAATCCAGGTAGTGGTCGAGTGGCCAGGAACACGGCCGTCCCACTCAGCTCCGTCCTTCTCGCTGTGTACTCGGGCAAAAACGTCGTGGTCGTAGCGGTTCTGAATAACCACAGTGCGAGTGCCGTCGGGGTTGATGGAAGCAACAGACAGCAGACCCTCATCTCGGTTGAAGAGATAGCTGCCGGTGCCATCAACAATGTGGCCGCCCTTGGCCATGAACTTGCTGAACTGGCCCATCATGTAGTAGTCGACTTCCTTGGTGTAGGTACCGGCGTTTGGATCGATAGTGACGAGACCAGTGCAGATGGAACAGGCGGAACCGCCAGATAGGGCGGGCCCTCCCTTGGTGTACGAGCCCAGCGTCCAGGCAATGATGCCGTTGCCCCAGTTCTGCAGAGGCAGCATGTTCCAGCTGGAGGTGTCCTTCCAGTCAGTGCTGCCCTTGGCAATCCAGCACTCGGTCATGTACTGCTCCGAGTTGGGGAACTCATTGTGGAAGCGTGTCATAGGCTTGTAGCGATCCATCTCGTTGTCAAATGAGCCGTAGCAGTGCCATGCCGCGGTATTAACATGGTCGCCGGCAATCTGAAAGACTTTCTGGGGGTAATCGTAATTGTCCGTATTGTGGTCCCAAGCCCAGATTGTTGTGTTGAGGTTGGCGTCGCGCAGTGCAGGGCCGACGTTGTCGCGAATCAGCTTCCCAGACTCGTCTGGGAAGATGTACAAGGTGGGCATACCCTCTCTGCTGTTCAAGGGCTCATTCTGGATGGTGATTGAGTCGATGGTGAGACCGCGCTTCTCGTACTCCTGGATGTAGCGAGCAAAATACTTGCCAAAGGAATCCGCGTACTGGTGGTTGAGATTGTTGTTTACCGTGGTGCCGGTCAGGGTGTGATCGAGCTGCATCCAAGCAGGAGGAGCCCATGGGGATCCAAGCAAGGTCATGTCGCCCTGCAGGCTCTTCATGTCCTTGAGCATCTGCACCATGGCCTCGCCACGTTCACCCAGGCCGAACGCGCGAAAGCCGGTGTCCTCGTTGCCGCCATTATCGTCATAAGTATAAGCCGGATCAGCGGAGAGATCAGAGCTGCCAATGGTGTGGCGCATGAGATTGAAGTTGAGACCAGACTCGGACATGATGTCTCTCAGGACCTGGCTTCGGAGGTCCTTTGATAGCTTGTTAAATGCCGTCACGGTGGCATCGGTGACGGCGGCACCGAAGCCCTTGATCTCCTGCTTTCGCGCACTCTCCTTAATGGTGAACTCCCAGTCTTGCAGACCAGGGTTCTTGCTGTTCATGGTAGGAGCATCGTAGGAGCTAAGCTTGTAACGGCCATCGGCGGTAGATGTCCAGGCCTGCGCAGCTTTCTTCTGCGCGGCGAGCGTGCCGGTAATGGAAGCTAGAACGGTGATGGCAGAGAGAAGCATCTTGAACAATAATGGAAAGCGATGAACCAAGACTACAGATTATGCCACGGCCGAGTTACCAAGCTCCATCTTTATACTGCCTGAAACTTGGACCTTGTAACGATCCGGCTTTCTTGCCCACACCGTCTAGCCTTGGCTAGGATACGAGGTTGCATCCGTGCTAAAAAGTTGGGGGAACTTGCCGTAAGCACACGCACTTGTTGCAGAGTCGGGCCGTTGCCCCCATCCAACAACTCATTTCATTCGCAGTTTAGCACTATATTGGGGACTCGCTAGCGACGCCAGATCTAGCGGGAAATCAGACACCACCAATGTAAGTACGCTGTTTACGTCAAATGTACCAGGATCAAGATGCGGGGAACGTCGCCCGTCTAGCTGATCGTCATTTTCTAGTCATAAGTTAAACCTCTATGGTATATGCCGAAACGCTCCACGACGGTATCCATCTTTCGTGGCTTCTGGCCAGTTTAGGAACCAGGCTAATTCTATAAGAGCAATTATCTGCGACGCTGAATCGAGATATGGTCTGAGCTCGTGTTGCTGTGATGCGACTATACTTGCCTGACGCTTGACGCAGCCAAAAAGAGAAGCGCCTACCAAGGCGCTTAGCAACTCTTCTTAAACCAGTTATTAATGCGTCCGGTGCAACCAGAGGTTACGTGGCTGCTGAGACTTGTGTGTACATTTTCAGTCGTTCATTTTGAACGAGCTCAACCTAAACTGGGTCCAAACACGTCATCTGCTGCCTCCAGTTTTCGGCGTTTGGCTTCGCGAGACTCTGCATCTGCTCCTAGGCTTCCCTCGGCGGGCGCTGCTGGCTTCTTGACCTTTATCGAGGCTTGTTCGCGACGCGCTCGCTGGAGCGCCACGAGGTCTGCTCGGTCGGGGTCCCTGCATTTCTGTAGTTTCTTTCGCAGCGGTTTCATCAATTTGACAGTCTCGGGCTAAGTAACGAGATTAGAAGCTGAGCAACCCGAGAGGTGCTGCGATTTGGCTTACCGTCCCCCAATAGTCTGTCATGCGCTCGGGCGGCTCCTCCTCGAGCATTTTCCGGCACCCTTCCAATGCCGCAAATATTTTATTTCGCAGTGCTGTCTGAGTTGTGGCGTTTTCGTCGGAAGGCTCAGGCAAGGGAATTAACGTGTCCACAAGGCCGGCGTCCGCCAGTAGCAGAGCAGCCATCATGATCTGGCTCGGCGCGTAGTGAAAGTAGACGTCTGTCACGAGTGCGCTGAACTTGAGAATCTCGCGCGCTCGCATATGTGCCGTATTTATTCTATTTTGGTCGGTCGGCAGCTTGCGGCGCAGCTCGAGGATGGCGCCTTCGAGCGCTCGGAAGGGGTGCCTGACGTCAAAGGCAAATCTAATGCCCTGACAGAGGAGAAATTCGCCCGCCAATATTTGCTCGCTCGTGGTGTTGGGGAATTTATCCGCAAGCCTGGCCAAGCGAATATAGAAGCCTTCTGCCTTGCAACCGAAAAACAATGACGTCTTGAGTAGCTCTGTCGGCGGATAGGTCATGACGGAGTTGGTCACGTAGAAGCGTCGCAGAAAAATGGCCGCGGTCGATCGAATCTCGGTCGGAAGCTCGCAGAATTGCGCCGCACGTATCAGTTCGATAGTGAAGAATTTGACTAGACGAACCTCCTCGTCTGGCGTGAGGAATTCGGGAGGCGATTCGGCGTTCAGTCGCGCCGCATTTTGCTGTTTGGCGAGTGCATTTGTCTTTTGGCGCAGCTCCCTCAGCCCAGCGGAAGAATAGGACCAGAGCCGAAATTGGCTGGACTGCCGATATCGCTCATCTTCTGTCGCCATTTTCGATGGCGTTTGGCCTCGTGCGAATGTTGCGTGGTGAAGGGTTCACGGTGACGAGCGTGGGAAAAGAACAGTCAAGCAGATTGTTGATCTGGCGGTTGTGGAGCTCCATGGGGGCGGGAGCTTCAGCTTCAGTGTCGCACGTGCCAGCCGGCACCCAACAAACCCAAATTTGAAAGTGAGAGGCAGTTTTGCGTGCCAAATCAATACACAGA
>JARDXD010001870.1:0-31076 GCA_029218145.1 Aphanocladium album
GGTTTGGAGGTGGTGTACAGCAGTTGAAAATAAAACGGGGCGGCGTAGAGGCTGCGCTGCGCGAATGGTGGTTTGCATTTGCCTGCAGGATTGTGCGGTGTGGTGCAATTGGAGGCTGTCGGGCGATTGGAGATGGAAAACTAATGACCGGATTGATTTGAAATCGGGCTTCGGACGAAATCGATTCCTCCTTGAGATGATGAAACGGGCTGGGGTGGCTGTCTGATGATGCAATCTGCAGCCTTTTTTTTCTACGTCCCTCCTTTTTTGTACGAAGCAGCAGCCTTGCGGTAAATATAGCGCTGTATCTGAGCTTTGGTTGTGGAGCCCCGTCGGCGTTTTGGAGGGCGGCTTGATTCCAAAGCGGCGAACTTGGGCTTGAGTAGGTAAGCTTCTAGGCGATTCCCGTGGCGGACCCGGCCACCTTGCCGACAGTTGCCTGCTGGGAGAGCGGGTGATGCTCATCATGTTGGTTGGCACCGCTCGTTTTGCCGTGGATATGTCGAAAAGAACAATTCTCTATGACCGAGTAATGACAAAGGACGACCTCGGCTTCAAGGACTTTTGCGCATACTAGCATCGCATTGATCCAGCTCAACGCTCAATCGAGATTATCTTGGCTATCCCATTTCAAATCCTAGCCGACAAGAAGGGGTTCAAATGAGTAGCCTGTTTATCTCTGGTTGGATTAATACTGGGCGACGCTTACATGTTTACGGCGTCTTACTTTGACAAGGCTTTCCCATTAAGCGCCGTATATGGAGCGCCATTATTTAGTTTTATTAGCGGCGGAACAAGAGCCTTCAACGAGTTAGTAATAGCTACTATCACCACAGCTACTCCGAAAGAAACCAAGTCAATTACGATAATACCAGATAATCGCAAGACGTATCCTTCCTGATGAGATGCTAATCGACATTAAACCTGCCCGCAGAATGGCATTTTTCTTCTGGGCTCCAGCTGTCTTTGCTGCCCGCTCATATGTCACAGGTTGGACTCAAGGCACCACTACCGTTTGCTCTTTTGCGGCCGCCTGTTACAAGGTTTGGCAAGTCACGGCGGGCGGCAATCACTTCAGTTTCTTAGCCGCGACCGAGGTTCGACCGGTTGCCTTCTTTTCCATGTGCGCTCAAGCCTTGGCGTTTACAGTGCTATACATCCTACCGTTTGACCATATAGATACGAATGCTTGCCGGCCAGAAACAACGACAGCATGTGTGAAGGCACTCATCCGCTGGGACTGGGCCGCCTTGCTGTCGCAAAAAACATGCTTTCGTCGGGCTCATATGCTTGTTCATATCCAACATGGGGCAATTTATGTTCTCTCAGACAGATGTATCACTTCTTACAGTGGCGATGGACCGGCTCAACGACATAGAAGACATTGACGGCAAGCAATACGACTAATACTACAAACAAGCAAACACAATCGGACGAGGTAGCTTTAAAATTCGCATCGTTATGTTTGTTGTGGTTCTTCCCGCAGTATACATGCTGCTATTACACAGACGGTACACTACGGCAGCTGCCAATCTCACCTTCCTACGTGCCTCCACGGCTCTGCGGGCGGTAGGAGCATTAGCTTTGGGTCTGCACACGCAGTCGTGGACCCACTGCTGTAAGTATAATATTCAAAGTCGGCTATGAAGACCAATGATTGACAGGTGCTTAGCATCCTGCCTAGAACCCATTTCCATGAAGCTATCCTCTTGGGTGTGCATCCGCTCGTATTGGATTTGTAAGTGAAATAGCAACCCTCACCCAGCTCCGAAGCAATTGCCACATACTACAGATACTATAGAAACAAAAAAACAAAGTATTAATAAGTGTGCAGTAAACATGATTCAAGCCGTGGGCAACTGCGACGCACCGCTGCGGTCAGTCTTGACATCCATTGTCCCTACCCATCAATTTGGTTTACTGTTCACATCGATCGAGGCAATTCAAGCCTTGGCGTCCTCCAGTGGCTGGAGCATGTTTGAGTACTTGACGATAACGAGCAATACTCGTCTACTTTTGCTGCCATTCTTCAGTGTGTGTGCATTTTATGCTTTGTTGTGGTTGTTGCTCTGGCTCCAAGAGCCAATACCTACATTAGACAGCACCATGAGCCAAGCGCCCAAAAACAAGTGTCACGTGTCGTGGGAAGGTCTACAATGACTGTATGTGGCTGTATACGGGGACATCATGATGCATCCACTACCCTCAACAGGCGGACCAAGTGTTGAGTCTAGCCTTCACACGGCCATTGATGCTTTCACTAAATGTTTTGCTTTGATTTCTACTCATGGCCTGAACCTGGATACATCTTAGCCATCTTCCTTGCCAGCATCTATAAAGTCATGGTATGTCGTTTCTCGTCCATTCTAAGAACCAGTCTCTGTTATATGAAGGCGGTTTGTAGAATGAGTCTGACGGGACTGCAAGGGTTAAAAGCGCCGTGCGCGGGAACTAGTTCGTGACAGGTAGCGGAAGTAGGAAGGGTATTTAGGAGGTGGCGTGTAGTACGTTGGTAAAGTTGTCTCAAGAAGAGACAGATCGATATTCTCCTTGATACCGGTATAGTGGCTGATATTGATGATTTGAGACCTTGAATCTATTGTTCAAAAAATGAGAAGCAGGTTCTGAGACCTTAGACATTGTGATTGCTACGAGACTGCTTTAGCACCAGAAAGCAGAGGAACGTCGTCGCTCTGAGCTAGAGAAACGGTTCCACGCGTCAAAATCCCAACTTATGCAACGGGCAACAGCTATATTCGTTCCCCCCTCCCCCCATCTTGACACGGACAAGGTAGCCAAAGGAGCGACGACGTCTGGCCTGCGTTGCCGGGCATGGACCAGCTCGTTGCTCGGCGATCAGGCCACCCGGGGCCGTTGCGCCCGCCCACCCCTTTTTGCACACTCGACGCTCTCGTGCTGTGAAGGGAAGCGGCAGTGCTTGGTGAACTCTCAGAGACCTTACGCCAGTCGCTGTTTCGCCCTGGGCTTTGGCCGCTGTGACTTTGGTTGTTTGGCGTTTTGGATGAGTCGCTTGGATCCTTCGGCTGGTCGTCGTTTTGCTCCGTCTCTTGCTCGCTTCTCCCGGTACTCGATCAACAACTCTGGGGCAATAGCTTGAATGGTCGAAAGCGGCTCCATCGACATGTTCTCTGGCGAATCATCAAAGCCTGTCCAATGCGTCAAGACGCGGCCCCCCGGCTCTATTTTCTTGACCTTGAATGGCTCGTACAAGTCGTCCTCGGGCTCAGGTCGGCCGATGGCCGCCCACAGCTGGAGAAGCTCTTTGGGGCATTCACGGTGCACGTCTTTCTCGCGCACCAATTGAATTCCGTCCTCTGACCCGACAGGCTGGAGTTTTAGGGTCAGAACACCCGGTTCAACCCATTCAAAGCCCCTAAAATACCACGGCTGGCCCTTGTGGTGAATCGTGTGTCCTGCACTAGACGCGCCCAACTTGTTTATGGGCGCGCCATTTCCGCTCTGGTCAGCGTTGCTTGGTGATGCTGCTGCTTCCTTGAATGGTGTTGGGTTATTCGGGGATGTTGGCCCGTCTGGCGTCGTTGGCTCCTCAGACTGCGCGGCTTGGAGTAGCAATGTTGCATCGATCGGCGACGTTGCTTCAGTCGAGGATGATGGTTTGGTCGGTGCTGGCTGTCTGGAAGAAGGATTCAGGATTCGGTGCAGCGACACCATCTTGGCGCCGGAATGCTCGTTTTTGCGACACTCTGGCTGAGGCGATCAAACTTTGGCATTTTCGAACAAATTTTGAGCTTCGCGGCGGCGCTCTGCGCAATGCCAAAGCTTATTACGCCCTTCCAGGCACGGCTTCTGGTAGACAGCGGACGCGTCAATTTCCCGTCTCGCGCCCACTGGAGCACCCCACTTACCATTGCCCGCGGTAAATGAGCCGAACGAGTACCCGCTGCGCCCGTGGCTGCTTGGAGAGGCGCTAGCAATCGCCATGACAATCATTATCGCCAAATGCAAAAGCCTCTAATTGTGACTGGCATAGTAACTGGCCCTTGGTTTAGTTACCTCGCTGGTATTTGAAACATCATGTAGGGCTCCCCGATGCCGGTTACGTCGCCCTACTTTTCGCCTGAGGATGAGGAACGCGTGATGATGCGCTGACGAAGTCATAGGTCTAGCACCAATTGTACCTTGGATAGCCCCGCATACAGCTCGGCGCGCGTATACAACAACAAGTCTTGCTATTTAGGTAGCACCGGGTAGATGGGGGTTTACAGAAGTTTTATCTTGCTACGTCGTTTCAACTGCGATCGCTGCAAATCGCCGCGCAGGCAACAATGCTCGAAATTATGCGCAACTCTCAAAGGACGCACAACAATCATGGCATTCGGACAAGAGGAACATGTCGTACGCATGATATCCTGTCACATTCAGCGCGGCCTAACAATTGGATATCCATCCCTCGAGGTAGCTATCAACCAGTGCAGGCGTACGAAATGAATACATGGGTATAAGCATTATGCTCGATTGATTAGACTTGCACGCTCGCTTGAGCAATGACGAGACCAACTCCCGCCTGCTAGCCTTTGCTGTGTTCTAGCCTTCAGCATAGAACGGCCGATCGCTGCACCGAATACAATCAAGGTTTGAATGGCTGGGGAAATGAAATGCTGCCGAAACATGTTACTTCAATTAGAATTCTCTCTCGCCAAGGATCCTTACCATTATGATTAAAGGCTGTGTTGTGGTTTTTGTTAAGCAAAAAGATAAACTATCTCTAGTGCCATTATCAGCACTCAACCTCTGACCAAAGATCATACCTCCATAAACTCTTCTTGTTACAAACCATTTTCGATCCTTTTACACTTTAGTTGCTTATAAGTATTGGCATTTAGTATATAATAAGCACAGGAGGAGGAACAAGTGTGTGAGGGGATACTAAGCAAGGTAATAAGGGTAAAGACTTCTAATCCAGCCATACTAAACTACAAGGCGCCGATGTTTCCATGGGAAAGATTAACGGATTATTCGCTCAAAGAGATTTCCTTACTAGATCTTAAACCTCCGCTACTCCAGTATACGATCTTTATCTATTTTATACATGGGTGTGACGAACGCCTATGCCGGCAGGCCACGGGGCAAAAGATCAGGGCATTGAGAGTAGCTCTAGCAGTCAATGCAGGCGTAATAGTAGTATTTATAGCGCAGAGCAGTGCCACCACTACGGTTTGTTACAAGAGGCGCCTCGAAGACACATTTCAACCCTTGTCTTTTAGGGGGCGTGAACAACTATGGGGAAAATAATGTTTAAGAGTACGATCTAGAGGATTACTTTTACGAGTTCGTTCTCGGGTTATAAATATTTGGCCAGGTATAATAGATAAGATATGAAAGGAACCAAATTCAGGGAAGCCGACTTTCTCAATAGTACGATCTGTTAACACAGTGGCGCGCCTTGAGTTTGTCGTGTTTTCGACGGATAGAGGAGAGGAATATTGCCGCAAACTATAGATCTTGCCACCATGGCGGGGTGCAGCCACCACACCTAACTCCTGGCACTAGCAAACATTCCAATTCCAATCACGACCGAAACAACTTTCCTCTTTGAGGCTTTGATACGTGTCTCTGTTCTACTTTTTCTTTCCCTGGCCAGTCTAAAAACACGGCTGCGCAAGCCAGTCCGCCTGCACCCTGTGAAGTACTTATTGTGTTAAGCTGGTGGTGGTATGGGTGTGGTGGGCCGGAAGAGACCTCTCAGACCGCGGAGCAGATTGTGTGATTCCGACACCTGCATGGCGCTCATGTGAGCTAGGTCTCACAAAACCCACCAATTACCCCTTCAGGCAGGCCTAAACTATCAACGCATGGGTTGAGACAACGACGCGCGGGTTGTCTCCTCAACTCGGGTGGCTTGCATGCAAGCCACCGGGCGTCAGTTCGCGGTCCGGGCCAATGAGCGCGCGCGACACTCGACACTCTTGCAGGCGCGTAGGATGCATGACCAGAAACCATGCATATGAGACTTTACACGAACGGAAATCCTGCAGGGTGGTTACTCCCCCTTTAGATGTTCAGCTCGAGCGGTGGGGGTTTCTTTCACCAGCGTCCACTCTCCTCGGCGGCGTACTTGTATGCGTGTGCCCCCATCGAGAGGGGAAGCAGTTCTGCTCTAGCTTCCTCCACTCCTTGAACTTATCAACGGATAGTTGCTGCTTGGCGACGGCGACATTTTTGGTTTTCCCTTACTGCATTCTTGTATATATTTATTTGTGCATGAATGTACATAATGACTCGGAAGCAGGTTGAATTGCTGCTCTCAGACCTGGAAAGCAGAATCGGTGCCAGAAGCGTTTTCATCAACATCCAGGGATGTCCTGCCGTGGTCAAAACCGGGCCAAGGGCGGGCAAAAAATGTTTAAAAGAGATACCTGCCAGAGGCGAGAGTCGGGTGGAGGCAGAAAGGATCCGAACGTACTTGAGCGCTCTGGACGGGGTCACTGACAAAAATCTGCTGCTGCAAAGTGTAAGAAAGTACATCTCAATCAGTTTCTGCTTCCGCCACATCAAAAAAGCATTGTCGGAGCCAGAATGGGATGACTGGGCGAAACTCGTTCACTCATACAAGTCTACTGCCTCTGCCGCTGTGGCTGGCCTTGGAAACGAGTCTATCGTGGTGTCGGATGATGATACAGACAGCGACGACATCCAAGAGGACGACGTCTTTGATGGAGACTCTAGTTTCGAGATCCAAACTCCGGATACAACTGTCGATATAGATGAGCTAGAAAAGGAAATCTCGACATTGCACGTGCAGGATAGCCGCGAATCGTCTCCAGCTGCCAACCCTACTGAACCGAGCCCCGACGATAGCTCAACTGCAGACATAGCGAACGCGCTGAGAGATCTGGATCTCGCGCGGCAAACACCACCGCCGTCTGACTCAATGGACACTGTCCAGCTGAATGCAAGGGCCGACGACGCCGGCTCCAGTTCCTCCACCGGCCTCAAAAACCAAGACGGAGATCGGGATCTGCGCGACATGGGCATCGCCGTATTCCGGCGTGCAGGCACCCCGCGCGACAATTCAGTCCTACATCACAAGTTTTATGAAGCTTTCGGAAGCAGGGACAAAGACGAAGGTATCGTGTACGTCTTAAAAAAATCCAAACAGGACGGCATATTCAAAGTCGGGTATAGCGGGAACTCGGCAGATGCCCGAAAGAAACAACCCAACAACTGCTACGGCGCCGACACCGACATCATCCACGAAACTAAAGGTGGGCGCTTCGTCGGCGCGTACCGCGTCGAGGGCCTCGTACACGCTATGCTCATACACTGCAACATCAGGATCATCAAGTGTAACGGCAAGGACAAGAAGGGAAATGACTGCACCGCGAAGCACCGCGAGTGGTTTGCGACGGACCGGGACACTGTGGTTGGCATTGTGCACGCAATGGAGCGTTTCGTACGACAAGGAGGCTACGAGCGCAGGAACACAGGAGAGTATCATGTTTCGGAAGCCGGGGACAATGTGGTGAAGAAGCTAATGGGTAATTGCACGCTTCAGACGCTTGAGAACGCGCTGGATAGGATGGAAGCGCGACGACGAACAATTCCATAATATTCTGCCTGGCTTGATTTGTACAATCTTCAAGCTTCATAACAAGTTTACACATGCATTCAATATTCAAATAATGATATCACTAGCAGCCATTATGCTGGTAGTATAAGATCCAGTTGGCATATTTGTGTTTGGTCTTCTATTCTTTTCCTACCAGCGCTAGTTCCGGGTTTCAACCCTGTGGAGGGACATCTTTGGCGTTAAAGATCTCAGCAAAGGGATCCTCTGCTGCGTCCGTCTCGCACCTATACTCCATGTTGTTTGCAATGGTCTGCAGCAGGCCCGGGTAGGCTTCTTCGTTGTACACTTGTTGGAGAAACGCCATCATCCCATCCATGCCAGCGCTAACGCCTGATGTCGTCCAGATCTTGCCAGATACGACCCAGCGCGCCTGCGCGATCCAATGCGTCTTTGGGCCATGCGGCGTTACCGTCATCCAGTTTGCCTTGTTGGAGGTAGCACTATGACCATCCAGCACCCCGGCCCGGGCAGCAATCACCGAGCCCGTGCAGACGGTAAAGAGGTACTTCAGAGAGGGAAATACTTTTTTCACAAAAGCAATTTCGTCCTGTATCTCGCTCACGGGAAAGGTGCCCCATCCTCCACCGATGATGAGGACGTCCAGGGGCGGCGCCGTCGCGAATGTGTGCGTCGGCTTGTACACTTGTGCTGACTGAAAGGAGGAACCATTTCGGGGATGTGCGGGTGAGACATCCGCCGGGATGAGGGGCTTTTGCGAGTCGACGGGCCGGCCGATGACGGCCAAGGTCAGATTGGAATCGGCAAGCTGGTCTGTGAGGGTGTTGAGACACTCGATAGGACCAGCCACGTCGAGAACCTCAAAGCCGGGATAGAGCAGTACGCCATACGATGTAGGGGGAGCTTGCCGCTTAGTCATGGCCGCGTGGATATTACTCGGTTGGATTGGAGAAATAAAGTGGCTAAAATGTTGTTGCCAGGCTGCGACTTGTCAATAGAAACAGTCGTTTGCCGGTGCATCCGTCAGTATTTGTGTAGGCGGTACAGGACTTGGCTTATATAGTGAACTAAGAAGCCCGCGCCCTGTTGTTTCTTGCGGGGCATTTACACCACGAGGCCGGTAAGGCAGGCAGACATATGCGAGGCCCAGTGGGTAAGGGCATGTCCGCCAAGGCAGCTCTGATGGAGTGCAGCAGATGCATCTTTGAGCGGTTTTTGGTCTCACAGAGACCGATGCAGTCGGTGCTGCAGATGGCTGTGACGCTGTGAACACCCTGACACCGTAGGTAGCCACGCCTAGAACTGTGGACCGGGGCTCAGGACACAGGCAATCTTGGTGAATGGAGCGCGCTCAAACAGGCTTCTGGCGTCACAGAGACCTCATGCTACTAATTTCGAGTCGCACGAGCATGGTGCAACTTGCCATGGCTCGCAAGGAATGAAAACAGGTGGGCCTAGCAACAACTTGTGCAGTGTCTGCTGCTTCATGTTTCTGGCTTATCCATCGTGAAACACGTCATCTTCCACCCTGCGCACTTTCTCTTTTCTTTTTCTTTCTTTTTTTTTTTTCAGGTGTCAATGTACAATTTAGGCTAATGAATTCGCCAGCATCGTCAACCGGAGTAAAGTATCGATCTGGTTGAGTGAAAAGCAGCCGAACAATTTTGTGTGGTGCAGCTTTCACTCAGTACAGAGCAGAGCTCCTCTGTAATGCCTGTGGCGCTCCCCTCGCACCCGTCCCCTTGATTCGCCATCCCACGCTGTCGTATGGGATGGTCAAGCTGGTGGGAATCTCTTGCTACACTCCCGTAAGCCAAACCACGCGACCTGGCGCCGTCCATGTTGATGATGTGGCAGATGTATTTGGAAAAAATTGATTGATGAAATCGGCTGCGGTGACATCATCGGCGGTATGATGCAGCTTTCGATTGTCATGGACAAAGCCAAGCGCATCCTAGATGGAAAGGAGAGGCCAAAGTATATCAGCGCAGGTGGGAATCCATTCTTGGAAGCTTTGGCGCTGGTTGCGGACGCGTCATCCGGTAGCGCGTGAAGCCAGCTTGGCTAGACCCCGACGCCCAGCCATTCCATGACACGATACAAGACAAGATGCAATTCAAGCACGACAGCCACCACCGTCGAGTACACGATGGCACTCTGCAACGCCACCAGCAGGCCAACCACGCCCTCTCCGTGATCCAGGAAGCCAAACCTTGTCCAGAACGTAATGCTTCCCATGACATCAAACGCGTAGAACTGGAACCAAAGCATCATGTCCACAGCCTGGCCGCCCTGCGCAAACTCGTCGAGCCGCTGCAGCAGCACATCTGTGCAGTCGTCCACGTACCCCTCGTAGGCCACCAGACTCTACATGCTGTACAGGGCCTGAAAGCGTCTCCTCGTCTCCGCGTGGCGCCTCACCGATCTGTCGGGGAACAGCGACCACCGCTCCAGGCTAGGGTGCTGCCACCCTTCGTACCACGCCGATTTAGGCATCCGCGAGCCCACGCCGGTGTAGCGCGACATTGTGCGCCTCGAAGTGGCCTCCAGCCACCCGGACCAAGTACCGCAGCCGGGTGAACCTGGCAAGGAAAGACCCGGGAAACAGACCGTAGCGGTGATGTCGCTGCTTGAAAAATGGAGACGATGATGGCGCCAGTGAGGGCGAGGCTGATGGCGTATAGTAGAAACATTGCCGGTCCGCTGATTCGTTCGAATGTCTGGTAGTTGATACAGAGCGTTCAGTCTTGCATCTGTTGAAGTTCATATCACATGTAATGCACAACAATAGGAAAAGCCATTACCGAAACCGCATCAGACTACAGGAAACAAGGCAACGGAGCGCTAATGCCACCACAAGGCGTAAAGATGAACATGTCAGTACGGTTCGGACCGCCCATGTGGAGCAAGCGCCCGCCCAGATTGTCACGTTGAGCGTATATCGTGCTTACGAAAGTCGCTTGCAACGCTCTGGCGCGCAGTGATTGAGAGAGACGAAGAGGGTACAACAGGGTAATTCTGTTCTTCTGCAAAAGAGAGTAATTCAGAGGGTCAGGGTGACCTCTTTTTATAGCGAAAATACCGCAAAATGCAGCAACCTTTACCCTGTTGGGCACAGGTCTAGAGTGTTATCGGGCCTCCATAATACCTCGCTTGCTTACGCGGGATCCCATACAAGGATAGCATCATGGGAGCTGCTTGCACCGCACAGCGTGAACAGCCTGGTTTACATCGATGATGTCATAGTTTGTCACTGCTGTTGCTTAATTTTATTGAGCAACATGATTCCATTCGTATACCAACGATCAGGAATGGCGAATCGGACTTGGAGTTGCACTGCCGACAGGATTTGCCGTGTCTCCAGTTACCTACTAACGGCTGGCGGGGCTGCCCCCGCGATCTCCATGTCCCCGCAGTCATGGCGCTATTCAGCGCAGGTCGCCGGCGATTTAGAACCGAAACCCCGTGCGCAGGTCGTTCCGGCCAAACGCAAGGGCCGAGTTTAATACAAGAAAGGCGGCTTCTGCAGAGTCTGTAAGCGTCGAAATACTTTGGTGCCAAGTGCAACATGATGAGTACTCCACTGCCATCAACGTCGAATGAAAAAGTAACCGCATCAACCTCGCGCTTTCTGCTCAACCGCTGACAGGCCAAGATTCTCATTGTGGGGGCCGGACCGGCCGGTTTACTCCTGGCGCTCCTGCTCTCTCAGCAAAATATTCCCTCCGTTGTCTTGGAGTCATGGCCACATCTTGACACGCGCCTGAGGGCTGTTCAGTACGGGGTGCCGGCCAGCAGGGTCTTCCGCCGGGCTGGCGTTCTTGACGATATCCGGCGAGCCAGTATTCCAAAGTTCCCCGCCATCTGCTGGAGGAGTGTCGCGAGTTTTGAAAAGCTCATCGAAATCGACCTGTCCCTCACAGAAGACGATGCAGATCGGATGACGGTGCTGCCTTTGGGCGAAATTGTCCAGATTCTGTACCGGCATTGTCTCGACCGTGGAGCTGGTCTGATTGAGGTCAAGTTCAATCACAAGGTGGTAGATGTTGGCCAAAGCGAGTCGACAGCTTGGGCTGACGTTGAGACTGGAGATGCCCAAGATGGGAGCACAGAAAGGTTGTTTGCCCCGTATGTCGTCGGGTGCGATGGGGCTTCGAGCGCCGTTAGGAAGGCCCTCTTTGGAAGAAACTGGCCGGGAGATACGTTTCCATATAGATTCATCGCTCAGCAGGTATGACCCCGTGGGCTTCTGTCGGGCTTCAGTGGACCGACCCGATGCTAACTCGACGTGGCCCAGATTTACTATGACGGCTTCGAAAAGCACGGCTGGGATGGTGGGAACTACATGATTGACCCGGAGAATTGGGGCTTAATTGCTCGCCGCGGCAAGGCAGGGCTCTGGCGCGTCACATACGGTGATGGTGTCACCGGCTTGACAGACGAAGAATACATCCGACGGCGCTCAGCTCATTTAAAGGCCATGCTGCCCGGAAATCCGGACCCCGATCAATACCGCATCGAGTCGTGCAACCTTTACAATATTCACAATCGCTGCGCTGAGGCGTTCAAGGTGGGAAGAGTGCTCCTGGCAGGTGATGCGGCGCACATCTGTAACCCCATGGGGGGATACGGCGCGATGAGCGCCATACTCGACGTGGACGGCCTCGCGGATTGCTTCATCGGATACCTGAGCAACAGAGCCGGGCCGGAAATATTAGACACCTACGCCAAAGTGCGGCGGGATATATTCTTGCGCTACGTCGACACGCGATCACGCAAGAACTTGGCTCGTGTGGCCGATACCGATCCCAAGACCGCGCTCGAGACGGATGGGTTTTTTCGGCTTCTCTCGACTCTGCAAACAGATAAACACGCCATGAAGAGCTTTTTGCTGGTATGCCGCGGATCTTGCATCACACCTAGCATTTGTAACATCGCTAACGTTAGTACAGAAGGTGTCGAGCATCGAATACGACTTCACTCAGCATTACACTAGTTGATGGCCATGCATCGTGGCTCCAGGCATCCGGATTGATCTCAGGATAGCGATAACGGCAGAGGGTTATTAGCGTCGGTTCCATTTATGTATTTGGCCGTCTCACCGTAGTAACGTAGAATCATCTGTTAGTGAGCAGTTTCGTTTCGAGTTTTACGTTTGAGTTTGAGGAGCACGGTTCGGAGGATATGCCGAGGATATGGGAGCAGAGAGCAGAGAGCAGATGCCTGTCGCCGAAGGATGGAAATTTGTGCCAAATATGCTGATGCCGCAGCGGACTAACTAGCCCCCGTGACATGCATAACAGGCGTATCTCCTGCCGCCAGATTTGCTACAGACGTGTGTTGAACTATATACTGAATGATGGGTTGTAGAGAGAGTCTGGATTGGGTCTGCGTACAGAAAGGAAGCTGGAATATGGATCATTGAAGAATAGAGAGTCGCCTGCCGGCCGCCGTGCACGCTCATGCTGCCGCCGTGACGATTGACTACCCGCGCGTCACCAAGAGCTATAGGATGGATGCCAGGTCTTTGTCGATAGTGGAGCAACGTCAACAGCAATACTGGTGATAGACCTCTCGTTGGAGTCCACCACGATTGACCGTACGAGGGTCAATACTTGCTGGCAGCACGTTCTTACTAACGTGCCTCTGTTCGAGTCTGGGTCAGCAATCAACAGGATCGCTAGTCTATAGATTACTCACTGATTGATTAAGGTAACGAATAGATGGTTAAGTCTGGCACTATGGTGGTTGCTATCAGCTTCTCGATATAGGTGCTGGTAATGACGTGCATGCTGTCATAGCTGACAGCGCACATGTATTAGTAATTAGAGTAGATTAGCATGGTTTCTAGTAGTAGGTACCATTATTAGTGCCTATGACTAGTGTTATAGTGGAGATATTAATAGTACTGAAGTGTGGTATTTCTACTGTTAGAGGCAGCTTTGACAGGTGATATCGACGCGCTTTGCGCTGGTCAATGCATCACCGGCCTGCGAGTGAATGACGCCACTGAATTGCCGTTTTATGCATCAGGTGCCAGATGGTCCCGTCACTGTCGTGATTCTGAAAGAAATTTGATGCGGAGCGATGCAGGCAACAGTGTACAAGCGGATCACCTGGCAGAGCAGATGGCATCCGCAGGTTCAAGGGAAGAAGCCGCCAAAATCCTTTCAGCTGGCCCTGTTCGGACCAACAATCACACAAAATGCTCCCCGCCGATACCGCAATCGATTCCGGCAGCGCTGCATCGCTTGAGTCGCTGGACCTCAACTCGTTCAGCGCTAATGAATTGCGTGTCTGGATAAATAAAGGATTTCACGCGTTTCTAATGGAGCTATTGAGCTGTACAACTGTGGCTGGTGGCGGGTTTGGTTCAGGCAAGTCAAAAGTGGAGTGTGGCTGGACAGTCCAGGCCACAGGTTTGAAGGCGACGCCAGGAGCTTGTATGCTTGAGTAGATGTGAAAAACATAAAGTAATACATTGGAAAGAGACTCAAATCTGTGTGTAACTGGTATGCTGGCATCGCTACAGCAAGTCAATTGGTATGCTCGCTGCTTCACGCACACAATAAAACTTTGCCCGATATCTAGTCAGACTCTAATACACCACTGATCATTGCATGCAGCCCTTTGTTAGACCGATATACCAAACCAGGATAAAACATTCACCATATCTCGCAAAATTGTGTCAAAATAATATCTCACAGCAAGCAAAACTACAAACACAACTAAAATACAACTCAATCACACACAAACCCTTCCACCGTGTGACCTTTGACCACGTTCAAACCATCATCACCTCTAGGGTAGCTCTCACACATATAAACCGCCGCCCCGCTAAAAAAGACACATGCGCGCTGTCCTCCTGATGATCCAACCCGCATACATCCAGTCGCCAGTTCACCATCGCCAGCTGCATCAGCCGCTGCCCAACCCCGCGTTGTCCTTCGTTTACCCCGGGCGCATATACACACCACCACGAGAAGCTGTACGACGACCGACCCAGCACCTTCCCCTCCTTTGACACCACGCCTCCCCTTCTCCCGTCGTCGTCTCGCGCCCTCCAGACGGCTCGTCGCAAACGCCGTCCGCCCTCTTGGCTCAGCTTGACGAAGCACCACATCCCTCTCGCACCACACCCTCCCCCGCCGTCTCTTTACCTTCAGAAACCCTCCGACAAAAGGTGTCCTTTCGCAGGCCACCTTTTACCGCCCATCCGACAAGGTGGATTCTACCCGCGCCGCCGTGGCATCCTCCGGTGCCCTGCAGAACATCGGCAGCTACATCACCGGCACCCTCGACTCGCTCTCCGCCACGCTCGACACCTCCAACCAGTACATCGCGGCCACTCTCGGCGTCCCCCCCGCCCTGGTCTACACCACAGCCGCCGCGGCAGCCGTCGCTCTCCCCGTCACCATGTCCCGCTACGGCTGGTCCCGGAGCCCCTACGGCTCCCAGGCCGGCGGCGTGCCCACCGTGACCGAAGACGACTACACATACATCACCTCGCAGGACCTCGACGACGCCGGCCTGGCCCCGCCGAGCCCCAGTACCTCACGCCGGCAGCCCTCGCCCAGCGCCGACGACGACGTCCTGCTCATCAAGAGCCGCGGCGTCAACTACCCGACACATTTTCCCCGGCACTCGATCGGCGACGGTAAGCTCGAGGTCCGCGACGTCGCCCTGCGCGCGGGCCTCATGATGAACCTGAGCGAGCGCAAGTCGCGGTCCCTCAAGTTTCTATACAAGGGCCGCCAGCTCAAGGAACCGGCGGCGCCCGTGCGCGACTACGGCATCCGGAACAACAGCGTCCTCATGGCCATCTTGCCCGAGGGCGACGACCGCGACGACGGCTCCGAGGAGGAAATGGTCGTTGTCAACGACTCCAAGTCTAAGCGCAAGAACAAGCGCCGCAAGGCTGCCAAAAAGGCCAACGGCGCCGCAGACGGCGATGGCGACTCGGCCAGCAGCCCGCGCGACAGCACCTCGGGCGGCGCCAAGTCACCCGAGCCTGTGCCTGGTGCGGCTGGCCAGCGCCGCATCGACGAGGTCGCCCAGGAGTTTACTACCAAGTGGCTGCCCCTCTGCAAGGAATACATTGCCAATCCGCCCGCCGACCCACGCAAGCGCGACGAGGACCACGTCCGCATCTCTGAGACGGTCATGCAGCACGTCCTCCTCAAGCTGGACGCGGTCGAGACCGAGGGCAACCCCGACGTGCGACAGGCCCGCAAGGATCTCGTCCGCAGCGTGCAGGATGTTTTGAAGCAGGTTGATGCTGCTAAGGGGCTGAAAAACTAAGCCTACGCAAGAGTCGACAAGAGACTCTTTGACTCTTACACACTCCCTTCATTTCTTTTGACATTTTTTTGCCGGCCATTGGATGAACTCATTGATAAATAAAACTGAGAATTATAACTACACCGAAAAAGGAACACATAAAAGTTGGTGGTGCCTGAGTCGGAGGATATGAAAACACGGCACAGTGGCTTGTATTTGGCATGGCGTGGATAACATTGGGCTGCATAATACGGCAGCGTTACGATTTTACAGGTAGATTCGATAATTGGTTACTTTACTGCGCTAGAGCTAGAGCACGATGGGATTGTACATGGGGAATAGACTGGTCCGAGATATGGACCAATACCAGCACGCTGCGCCGACCGTTTTGGACGTGTACGTACTCGTACTGTACAGTCTCTACTTATTTACCTACGTACCTCATAAGAGACTGAACAGTGTGAGTAGCGCTGCCAGCCAGTGACATGCTGAGTCCCACTTCCCGATTGGGACTCGCTTCGCCCACACATAATCAAACTGCATCACGTGACTCTCTCGCAAATTCCCTGGCCACCTGCCCGGCCGGCCAATCCTCGGCAAGCGAGAGGCTAGGTCTTGGTGCCCTAAGCACTCTTCAACCGTGAGCCCTGTTCGCTTGCCAAAAATTCCGCCCTAGACTGCTTTCGGCTAGCGCCCCCTCCGGCCAAAGGCACAACCCAGCCCTCAAGCACAGTGTGCTCGCCTGGATTTTCTTTCGTAAATCGCGAACCACTTCTCTACCCTTCCGCCCAGGGAACGACACACTAACCCACAGCAACCACAGGAAATCAGATTCTCGTTTCCGCCTCGAGAGTTTGTTTTGTTCAACGTTTGGTCGACTTGAACATTTTTCTTTCTTCCTTTTTCATTTCACATCAAAGAAATCGGTTACGATGTCTTCCTTCGAGTCGGTTGTGAGTAGTCCACCACCAGCGAAATCTACAGTGCCTCTACTCTTTCGCAACGCCCGCACAAAATCACTGCGACGGACTCCCAGCACGATTCTTTGAGATGAGCGATTGGATGCATGGCACTCGGGATACTGCATCCTGCACAACGGCGAATTTTGCGACCGACTTGTCGAAACTCGCCGCCGCTCGTTGCTGGCCGTGCATCCATTCTCCCCCGCGAATCGTTGGAGACAAAAACCGTTGCTTGGGAATCTGAGCGGGCTTGCAAGATTGGCTGCACCGGATGCACCGGATAGCGCAAGAGCATTGGCTAACGGGATATCCTCTTCTAGGTCGTCGTCGATGGCAAGGGCCACCTCCTCGGTCGCCTCGCCTCCATTGTCGCCAAGCAGCTTCTCAGCGGCCAGAAGGTCGTTGTCGTCCGCTGCGAGGCCCTCAACATCTCTGGCGAGTTCTTCCGCGCGAAGCGTACGTTAATACCACCTATTCAGCGAGTCGCGAGGTGCTGCAATCATGCACATTGAGCGCACTCGGCGATTCCGTAGTGAACGAACCAATACTGACCCTCTGCACAGTCAAGTACCACGCCTACCTCCGCAAGATGACCCGTTTCAACCCTACCCGCGGTGGTAAGTCTCGTCATGCATCCTGCTCGCAATCGCCATCTGACAAGTCCCAGGTCCCTTCCACTTCCGCGCTCCTTCCCGCATCTTCTACAAGGCCGTCCGTGGCATGATCCCCCACAAGACCGCCCGCGGTGCCGCCGCTCTCGAGCGCCTCAAGGTCTTCGAGGGTGTCCCTCCCCCCTATGACAAGAAGAAGAAGATGGTCGTCCCCCAGGCTCTCCGCGTTCTCCGCCTGCAGCCCGGCCGCAAGTACTGCACCGTCGGCCGTCTCAGCCACGAGGTTGGCTGGAAGTACCAGGACGTCGTTGCCCGCCTGGAGGAGAGAAGAAAGGCCAAGGGCGCCGCCTACTACGAGCGCAAGCGCGTCGCCGCCCGTCAACTCTCCGACGCCAAGAAGACCGCCGCCGGCAAGAGCCAGGCCTCCAAGAAGCTTGCCGCTCTCGGCTACTAAGTGGCTTGTCTCCTCTCTCAGCTCCCACGGGACTGTTGAGACGAGTCGCTTTCGCATTGTCTAGTCATTTGTCGTGCGTTTCATTAGATTGGCGCGGTGGTTCACAGGGAATTACACAACATGGTTTGCTGCTTGCTGCGTGATAAGGCAGGATGGGGGCGGTGGCACGGTTTTTGATTTTGGGGGGAGAAACGGATGATTGTTTTTTATCCTGAATGTTCTATGAAACTACATTGTTTGGTTGGACTTGGTCCTCCATTGTCCTGTCGCAATGGGCCGACCGGACGGTGTGACCGAGAGGAAGAAGACGAAAGGAAAACAAAATCAACCCCCAGTACAGAACAACAACAATCCCAAACACACATTTTTCACACTACGAGACAAGACCTTTGTGGTTTTCGTGAACGGATGCGACAACAACAACGACGACGAGCGGCAGATTGGCTGGCACAATAGCGAGGAGCAACAAAAAATGGAAATGACGGAAAGACAAACAAGACAAAAAAATACACAAAAGGACAAACATGTAACCGGTCAATGGTTTTTTTTTATTCGGTTTATAAAATGAACGGTTATTTTATCCCCGCCAACCTACGACTTGGCTTCTTTTTTTCTCTTTGACTGCTGTGGATGAATAGGAAAAAGGGATAATGTCGAGGAGAGAGGGTGGGGGACGTGGGCTGCTGCATAGGAGTAGAAATGGAATACAATTCTCATGATTACTTTAATACTTGGACTTGATGCTGATGTGACATGTTGGACGGTATGACGACATTGCGTGTGAGTTAAGGCGCGCTTTCATGGTCACTCCGTTTGAAACGGTCGTGTGAGAAGGGCAACATTGCAGCCACCAATGTTTACGAAAAGCAGGGACAGGTGTTTGTGCCGTAAATAATTGATGCATTGGTAATTGTCAATATTTACTCATTTATTTTGCAGCCCTGAATCCAGCGCGGCGCAATGCCAATTTCACATCCTACTGATGCATGTGCGTTTTAGGGTAGTGGAATGTAGCGACATGGCCGATCCACCCTTCCCCCAGATCATGTGGCGATAAGATAGCGAGCGGGCGTGGCGCTGTGAAGTGTCCTTTGTCGCATGGGCCATTTAATTGAAGCTTCCTTCAACGACAGCTCAACCACCGAGCTTCCATTGCACCACCGCCACTCTTATTTTCCAATCTCCAATCTCCGTGAGGAATATCGAGTCACTACGAATCTCATTATACCAACATATACGCAAAAAAACATAACCACAGCCAAAATGTCGGATCTCGAACACTTTGACCTCCTCCCCATCACCCTGAATCCCGAGTCCAAGGACGTTGAGACGGGCCGCACCTCGCGCGCGCTCAACGCCGAGCTCGCACAGCTCAACGAGCTGCACCGCTCCCTGCTCGCCCTCGAGACCCCCGGCAACGTGCCGCCGCCGCCGATCCCCGTCAACCCCAAGCGCACGGCACAGGTGACCAAGTTCCGCGACAACGGCAACGCCGAGTACCGCAAGCAGAAATTCGACGAAGCCGTCAAGATGTACACGCTCGGCCTGCAGATGGCGCTAGCGCGGCCCCTGTGGGAGCCGAGCGCGCTGGTGCGCGAGGAGGTGTCGGGCCTGCTGGCCAACCGGGCGCAGGCGCACATGGCCATGCTGAACTGGCCCGAAGGTGCGGTCGACGCGCTGGCGAGCGTCGAGGCGCGGCGCGTGGGCAACGCCAAGGCGTGGTGGCGCAGGGGACGCTGCCTGTACGAGATGGCGCGGCTGGAGGAGGCAAGGGAGTGGGTGAAGGAGGGCCTCGAGGTCGAGGGCGAGGAGGCAGAGCTGGTGACGCTGCTCAAGGAGATTGAGGTGCGCATCGAAAAGACCAAGTCAGAGCAGTAATGGGAAGGAGAAGAAGAGTATGGAGACGATCTCACGGTGAGATAGCATAGAGGATGGGCAGAATTTCATTTGTTTTCTGTATAGCGTATTTGTCTTGTGGTTCTGCGAACAAAGAACAGAATCTGGATTTTCTTCATGAATAGATTTACATGATCAACCTTGGCACACTCTTACATGCGAACATTCATTAAAGTGGCACCCCCGTGAGCGAAGCCTTCCATCGACCTGCCACAGCGCGACAACGCAGACTGGAAGTAGAATTATAAAGGAATACGAGCAGAATCTCAGAGATGGCTAGAGACGAATCACCTCAACGCGCGACCGCTGTGTATAGTCAAACTGCACGGTAGGCGCGACGGGATCATCTGAAACCACGGAAAACCGAACTATCCTCGCCTCTGCCGGGATGTCTTTACTGCTTGCGATCGGGCGCTCCAGCTCCTCCAGTTCGATCATGCGTCGCGCAACTGCGGCAATATACCGACTATTAAACAAACCATCCTGTACATTGCTCGACTCCAACGTAGACACAGCTCTTCTGCGTATTACCGGATCTCGGCATCGCGTGGCAACAAAGCTTAGTAGTGCAACCGAGCCCATGGATAATTGAAAGCAAGATTCAGCAGCCGACCTTTTGGCTGTTGCCAGAATCTGGTTGCTGCAATTTACAATTGTACTGAAATCTCCATGAAACTGGTCCCAGACTAGCGGATCGGCTAGCCTGCCCTGTTTCCTCGCTGCCATCTCCATGGTCAGGTATGCATCGTACAGTCGCAAGACTTGGCATGCAATACCTTCCGTCGGCGTGGATTTGCTCTGTTTATCGGCCAACGCATCGACGTTGTGGCGCCACATACGAAACCTCTCTTCTATTACATCATCAGAAAGAAATAATCGGCCAATGGATATGTCGATAAAGCTGTCTCGGGCCTCAAGCAAGCTAGGGATTGAGACGCGCCCATCTTGAGGCCAGTGACTGAACCGCGTGATGGCGTCGGCCAAGCAGCGAGTATCCGAAATTTGGAAACGACCAAGCTAAGCAAATAACGAGTTTAGTGATGGCTCTAATGGCAAACGAATTTTTGGGGGCTGTATAATTTGCTGACCCAAAGAGCTTGCTGAGCAAAGCGGACAAGGAATGAGCGTATCGCCCGTACAATCAACGCGCGGTCCTGGCAAACTGCTGCGGCGCGGCTCTCCCACGCCGAAAGTAAGTGTAAGCCGTACTTGAGTAGGTTGATCGCAGACGCAATTCGTCCTCGAAGTATCTATACTTCTGGTTAGCAATTCTCATGCTGATGGTAAAGGTTTTACAGCTTGCCTCGATAGTAAAGAATATACTCGACGAAACCAGACTGATAAACAAGGAGCTATTGTCTCTCATCACAGTAGTATTTGCCGTTTCAGCAAGAGCGGCGTCGTAATGTTTTGCGGCATTGGCTAGTAGAGTACGTTTGCGCAACTCGGTCGTGCCAGAGTCTTGCTCCGATTGTAGTATAAAAAGCTCGTGGTATAGTGGAACTGCAATGAAGGCATGCCACAGGCGCGGTTCCGCGTCAACAATACGCGGAACCCAGACAGTCCATAAATCGTTTGGAAACGTTGCAGTGAACTGCGGTACTGTCTGTTCCAGAAAGAACTGTGATGCACGAAGCGTGACGGGTGTTACATGATCAACGAGGGCGGTCGGCTGCGGTTGTGGAGCAGGGCGTGAGATGCTAGGAAAGTCGCATTGGCGGCTTGCGAGCCTGCCTGTATGGGGGTTTCTTTTTAGCTTCTGGATTGCCTAGTGTACAAAACGCGACCCGCGATTGACTCACATCTATTACACTGTGGTCTGCTTTCGTCGCACTTGAGCCTGCGAGCTGTGGTGGACTGTCAACAGGTGGCTGCTGCATCGGGGAAAAGAAATGCAGCCTACCTCTGTCAAGATTATTAGCGCCGCCATCATTCGGTATTAACCATGGCAAACTGCCCTTACTTGCAAGTATTACAGCCAGTGCGCGATTTCGGCGCCCATAGGCGTTTCCGATGTCCGGGTTTGACCAACGTCATGGAATAAGCAAGCCGTTTTGGGCTGCCGGACGAAGAGACGATCGTAGCATAAATGAACAGCTTGGAGTTTGCTGGAGAAGCCGATTGCGTTGGCTGAGTGCTTGCCGAAGGTGATTTTTCTTCAGTATAAAATACGCGGCGTGCCTAAACGAGCGGGTCGTCCTTATATGAGAATAGCATGAAAATCAGTTTCTTCCAGCGGATCTCAGTGACGTTGTTTTGGAAGCCAAAGTCGCGGGGCAGATGAATGCAGTTGGCCCTCGGCTGAAAAGGGATCGAACAGTAAGTAGTCCCCCACCCAGTACGTGACAATTGCTCGGCAACATACCCATACGAGCGGAGTCGACATGGGGCGCAAGGCCGAATAAACTTTCTCTCACCGAACGGACGGACCCCAGTTAATCTGGTAACGAGATCATCAGCCAAAAAAACTGTACGAGTGGAGGATGCACAGCCCCGGTTTTCTACCTTGTTCCAACAACGTATGCGAGTAACCGAAGGTGCTTATCACTAATTAATGAAGCGGGATGAGGCAAGGAGGAGCTGCTGTCAGGCCGCAAGGGCGGACATGGCTCTCATCATCGGCAAATATAGCAAAAATGGCTACAGGTAGGTCTGCTATCGATTTACCATACAATCAAATTTCCATGGAAAGAATAAAGTTGGCCAAGAAAATAGTTCCGTACGTGGCTGTTTATCTACTTGTGCTAGGCTGGATGGCACAGGTGTTCGTCACATCAGGGTCGTGCGAAACAGTGGTTCCAAGGAGTTGATAAAAGTACAAAGATTGCTATAGAAGATAGAATTGGAAGCGAAACGATCAGGGGACTTGAAAATGGTGTGCTAGTTCGACGCTGTAAGCCTGCACGCTACCTGCCTAAACGACAATCCTGGGTGCTCCCAAGACTATACCGGCCAGATTATCCTTAACTTAGCTCCATCCCAGTCTCAATATCGCCATACCTGGTTTTGAGCATATCCCAGACATAATTCGATCTCGGTGCCCACACGCCTGTTCCGCCTTTGGGAAGAGCTTGGTTGACGGATTGCAAATAGGTAGCCATCAAACTAAGCAGTGGTTTGGGTACCATGTTCTCATATCCATGAATGCGTGGAATGGCAACTTTCGCATTATTGCTGTTCATTCGCTGCAACATGCGCACCATCAATTGCGCTGCACAGTCGCAACCTAGAGTCCAAGCGGCATTCTCGAAGCCAATCGTGAAGAAAAGGTTTGGCACATCTTGTAGCATCGTGCCTTTCCAGAGGAAAGCGCTGGCGTAGTCTGCGACCTTACCATCGACCGAAACTTGTATACCGCCTGCAAACTGAAGTCTGAGTCCCGTCGCAGTCACAATGATATCAGCGTCTAGCTCAGCACCTGATTTGAGCTTGATGCTCCTTTTCGTGATGGTTTCGATGGTATCCGTGACAACAGAAGCTTTGCCACTGCGTAGAGCTGTGTAAATGTCGCCATCCTTTGCTGCGCACAGCCGCTGCTCCCATGGGTTGTAGCGGGGGTTGAAATGCGGATTCCAGGGCACTTCATGCGGCAGAAGCCTCTCGCTTTCGTATCTGATATATCGTCTTGATAGGCCCGGCCAAGCTTTGCATGCTTGGATCATGATAAATGTCTGCAAAATCCATCCAATTCTATGCAGGGCATATGCGATCGATTGAGGGAATAGAAAAAATACGATTGCTGAGAGTGTGCCGAACTGCGCAAGCGGAAAGATGTAGGTCGGACTCCTCTGCAGCATGGTAACGTGCTCGACTTGCTCGGTGACAGATGGTACGATGGTAACAGCCGTAGCTCCGCTGCCTATCACCACCATTTTCTGATTTGAGTAGTCGTAGTTCTTGGGCCAGAATTGTGGATGGATGACCTTTCCTTCAAAGTCGCCGATGCCGGGAATGTTTGCTTTCAGGGGCTCGTGGTAGTCGTAGTACCCTGTAGCAAGATAGACAAAGCGGCTGTGACACACTCTTGGTGACTTTTCACCGCCAACCAAGGTATAAACATCCCATTGCCGGCTTTTCGGGTTCCAATCCAGAGAGACAACCTTGTGTCGATAGCGGATGTGTGCATCGATGCCATGCTTTTGCACAGATTGCATTAAATACTCCTTGATTTCGACGCCAGAGGCAAGCGTACCCTTTCGACGCCAGGGATTCCATTCAAAAGAAAATGTAAAGATATCAGAATCAGACCTAATGCCGGGGTAGCGGAAAAGATCCCATGTACCGCCAAGAGAATCCCGGGCTTCGAAAACAGCATAAGATTCCCCTCGAGGCGCTTTAGACTGATAACGATACGCAGCATTAATACCTGCAATGCCAGCACCAATGATTAGCATTTCGAAGCTGTCCTTGGTGGAGGAGGTTTCATCAATTCCGTCTTTGGCAACCATGTTGATGTTGTTCCGTAAAAGTAGAAAGGATCTCTTTAACTGGACTGGAGTGTTACATAAGGGGAGAGCCAAAAATCCAGTTAGATTGTCTGTCCCTAGATATACTTTCTCTATCTTATTAGAATTATCGCACATGCAAGAAAGTTGCTCTCCAGCAAACAGTACGAGTTCATCCGGTGTACCGCTGATCACGAACAAGCCGAATTTTGGCCAAACGATACGCGAGTAAGGTTCGGCTGGGCTGCGTGTATCTTATCTTAGGCCCCTCCTTTCTCGTATAGGATCTCGGATGACCATGGGCTACATGATATTCTGTGTATGGTCGGCGTTTGCGGAAATTAGAGCCAACGCTCTGGTGGCCCACAGATTACCGCCTGCCGCCTGCTGAGGTGCCAACGATGGACTGCCTTAACATCCAGTGCATATCACACTGTCCTCCTCGGCTTTTTGTGTCTCAACGCATTGGGTAGATCGGGGTTTTATTGGGCTACAACGGCATACCCGATGTGAGCCTCGGATACGCAGTATTTGAGGTCGGTGCAGAGGCGTTGTGTTGTTTTGCAATTACACCGAGATACCGACACTTGCATCTTTACATGCCTGAATTACGCCATCATACGGAGTAGGATAAAACCCACACAAGGCTAGTCTTGGTAATAACACCAAAACCAAAAATAGAAAAGAAGCAAAGAAAATGATACCGAAGACCATGGCTGGGTGAATCGACGTGAACTTATATGCCGAGGCAAGGGCCCATTCAGAAATCGCCGTTCATACCACTATTTCCAACGGACAATCAACAGATCACTTTTTCGTGCTTATCCCTCACCATTCTTTTATATACTGTAGCGGTACTTCGACAGTCCATCAAACCACAAATTCTTAGGTATCACGTAGAGTCTTTGTCTATCAATATTACCGACAGCATGTAAGTAAGCCCTCAAGCCTGCACCAAGCTCCCATGGCTGACACGAGTTGAATGCAAGCCATGGCATTTTCAAGCTCCTTACTGCGCTCGCTTGTTGCGCGACTGACATTGATCTTCAAGCTCAGTGTGCTACGTAAGTTTATCCATCATAAACACCGACAAACTTTGTCGCAACAGGTCATAATTAATGTACTTGCACCTATGGTCTACACAGTGCCGCTATACTCGATTAAAAATATTGCATGCATGGTACCTCATGCAATTTGGACATCTATGGACGTACGGTACTCCATAATGTGCGCCGTGGTGAAGGCCGCCTTCACTGTACTGGATCCAGAAGAGGTTCAGGCAGTGGTCCCGTCTACACGTACCACTTACCGGCAATGGATTTCATCGCAGTTGAAGCATCGTCCTGGGCTTAGAGAGCGGATTTTCTTTGATGCCCAAACACTTGAGGCAGGAAAAGAGTCAGCCATCCTTTGGCTCGGCGACAGGCGCACAGCAGACAAGATTGTGCTGTATGTTCACGGTGGAGGCTATGTAATCCCCATGCTACCTGGACACTTGGACTTTTGCTGGAAATCGTTTGTCGAGACGGGCGCCGAAGTCGGTGTCGCGGTTGCAGTGGGTTTAGTGCAGTATACACTGGTTCCGGGCGGCCACATGCCGACGCAGCTCAGCCAAGTCGCCGCCGCATTCAACGAGGTGCGATCGCAAGGTTTCGCTCCGAAAGACATCATCATTGGTGGCGAATCCGGAGGTGCCAACCTAACCATGCAGTTTATCGGGCATCTGCTGCATGCTCACCCGGAGGTACCAGCCATAAACCTTCCAGAGCCGCTTGCCGGAGTGCTCGCCATCTCACCTGCCCTTGGGTCCAACGGCGAGACAAGATCGTTTCGCGAGAACAAGAATTGCGACATGATTACCGAGCCGCTGGTACGAGCCCTAGCGGAGGGAATGCTCCCCGAAGGAGAAACGGAAAATCTCCACTCAGTCGACAACCCGTGGGCACGGCCGCTAGACTCCGATCCCGCGTTTTACAGCAGGCTTGGCGAAGTTTCTGGAAACGTGTTTTTCATGGTTGGCGACCGTGAACTACTTGCAGATCACTCTCGAAACATGGCCGCCACGTTGAGGAAGCACGCTCCCAATGTCGTCGTGAGCCTGGAGGAAACCGCTGGCCAGCCGCACAGCGGCATTCTCTTAGAGGCGATGATCGGACAAGTCGGCGAATCTACGCGTAACGTCGTGAAATGGTACAAGAATATACTCGCAAATCAATAGCAGGTATTTGATGATTATATTCTATTGATAATTTACGTATTGAGACTCCTCCCACATGAATTTCTAGCTCAGATAGGACATACGCGAGTGGTTGACTTGGTGGATGATAAGGCGGGTTATCAGCTCTGGCATGAACAGAAGTTACCAGAAGGCCATGCGGAGAGTTGCTTTTTGATTAGACCTTCGAAAACTATCGTAGAAACAATTTTGAACACTTTTATTGACGATAATTGCTTATTTGACAGTGTCGTGGTTCTTTCTATGTTGACTACGTGCGCGAGCGTCAGCTGTAGTCATTTGTAATCTGTCACACCAGCGACCCATTAATTGCTCAAAGGACGTATATGAGAGCTATTAACCCTACATTAATTCTTGTATCTATCTATTTCGTGGCCTGACGCACATGCGCTCGTTACCCATGGTGTATGCACTGGATAGTCCTGAGAAGCGAAAAAATTCATGAGCAAGTGGTACAGTGCCTTTGTATTTTTCAGTCTACATCAATGAGCCAGCTTAGAATATTCCACGAACTACCAGCTATAAATAGGATTTGGCTCAATTAGCTGCCTTGAGCATTCTATGTATCAGAGATACGTAGCCCAACTGAAGAGTATGTCAGTAATATTTCTTCCTTCCAGAGTGTGGGTGAGAGACAAACCGTTTCTGTACCGCCCGAGAGCCCATTGACTCCAAGGAGAGAACCCAACCATGAATATGAAAAAGATCTTGTTTGAAGCCGAGCGTCCTCGTCTTTGATACTTGCATCGAATATGATCTCCTTGGGAAGTTTCGGCTGCAACACGGAGGGCCGTCCAATACCAACCAAGTCACATGCACCACTTGCCACAGCATGCTCTAAGCCTAGTCTGCTGCGAAATCCACCAGTGACCATGAGATGTATGTGCGGGTATGCTTTGCGGACAGTCTTTGCGAACTCTAGAAAAAAGGCTTCACGAGCCGCAGTGCGTGGGCTTACCTTGGCCGCAGTGGTTGAGGTGGTTGACACAAGCATCTTCATTCTGTATTAGTGTTGAACCAGCCAGAACGGCAGGAGGAAAATAACTCACATCAGGGCTCTCATAGGTTCCGCCACTGATCTCCATGAAATCAACACCAAGCTTGATAATCTCCCCCAGTTGTTCGAGGCAGCTCTCTAGCTCGCCCGGCATCTGGTGGTCGACGCTGTTAATCTTCACACCTATGCAAAATGCCGATGGCACAACCGCCCGTATGGCCTTTATTACTCTGACAACTATTTTTGCGCGTTGTCTGGGTGCGCCTCCGTATTCGTCAGCGCGCAAGTTCGTCTTGGAAGAAAGGAATTGTGCGAGAAGGTATCCATGCGCACAGTGAATCTGCACTCCGGAGAACCCCGCCTCGTGTGATAGCTTGGCAGCTGTTGTAAACCGCTCCACAACATCGTCAATCTCCTCCAAGGACATTGCGCGTGGAGTTCCAAACACAAGGGCACTAGATGCTCTCGCGATTATTCCTGAGCCGAGATTGACAGGAACAGCACTTGGGCCAATGGTTTTTGCCAGATAGCTCCTCGTTCCGGCTCCAAGAGTTGACTGGCGCCCAGGATGATTGATTTGCATAATCACTGGTGTTCCGTTTTTGTTGGATGCGGCCGCCCATGCAGCCCAAGATGACACGAGCTTATGCCGAGAGACGTCATCGCTAACAGCGTTGTCGTCTGGCGTTCCCAGATATGCAGCATCTACCTGCACATTACCAGTAAGAATCATACCCCAGTTTCCATCTGCCCAAAGGCCGAAAGTCTTGATGAGATTTGTATGGGGTAACTTTTCCTCGTCTCCCCAACCCTCCGCCATTGCGGCCTTTGCTAGCCGGTTTGGCAATGTAAGCCCGCATGGCAGCGTGATTGGTTCAGCAATAGCCAGGTTCGTTTTGCTCATGATGAAGCCGGAATAAGCAATTGAAAAAGAATTGTCGTGGTGTACTTTGTTTTGTGGCTTTCTTGAGGGTTTGTCTCCGGCGGATAGCGGCTCAAATAAGTGTATCTCAAGAAGGCGCGCGCCGCTCGTCTAGAAATTTATAGCTTGTCGGTTACTAAAAGCATGTGCTCATAGAATTCTTCGATTCAATAACATTTCGTTTAGTAGTACTCCACGCCCGTGATGGGCCGGATTTAATCATGCTAATTCCGTATCCATGTGCACGCCTGCGCCTGAGCCAGGAGCGGAGCAACTTAACTTTTTAGACGGCAGTGTGGATGTATGCCATCGGATACCGAACATTCTCTGTCTTTCCGAATTAAGCGGCATTCTTTTACTTCTATCTAATGCGTGTTAGTTTTGTCTAAGTGAGAAATAGCTACCAAACTAAACTGATAATGGAATGGGTGGGGCAGACCGCCTGTGCTTCGTTGGATGATCGGCAAGTGTTTAATGGGGCACTCACAGCTGCCTTGACATGTTCCAGAAAACTAAATCTAGGAAGTTGAGAGTGCGTTCGGCACTAATGGATAAAGCCGATTGGCGGCCAATTTATCTGGGGCCGTTTAGTAGACTGAATGGCTACATTTCTCTCCAAAGTCCCTCGGTCTGCATCGTTGAGGATCCCCAACCGCGGCCCACCGGCCTGATTAGAACATCAAGCGTAGACACCGAGGCTACCAATTTGAGCTGGTTGATACGATTTGACCTAGAAGCAATGATTCACATGCCGGATCTAAGATATGATGGTTTGCAGTAGTTGTTGTATTAATGCCAGTAAAGTCGTTCAGAATTGGTATTTAAGAACCTTGAATGGCCGAACAACACTAAAAATAACTATACCTCAGCCGAAAACCGCAAATCTGTATCAATCTATCTACCTGCAGGCCACAGTTAATTTCTGTTTTTTGCCCCAATCGTGCTGTTAACGGCCAGCCAACCAATTTTCTTCAAGTCCATATTAAACCTAAGCGATCAGCGATGGGCGTTAACTACGACTACGATGTCATTATTATCGGAGCCGGTATAGCAGGCATTGGCGCTGCTTTTCGATTGCAAGAGCGTTGTCAGCATTTGACATACTGTATTCTGGAAGGACGACACGAGCCTGGTGGAACGTGGAGTCTTTTCCAATACCCAGGTAGTAGACTTCCATTGCGAAATTGAAATCGCAATCTTGAGTACCTTTACTAATGCAATTTCATACAAGGCATTCGATCCGACTCTGATCTCTTCACTTACAGCTTTCCATGGCATCCTTGGGACGGCCAGGCAATTGCGACTGGAAAAGATATACGACGATACCTACATGAAGCCGCCAAGACAAAAGGCATCTATGGCAAAGTTAAGCTCAATCAGCATGTCAATGAAATGAGGTGGTCGTCTGGAACTCAAACTTGGGCCATAAGTTCGACAAATACCCTTGACGATGTTGAAACAAATTTCAATTGTCGGTTTGTACTCCAGGCAACTGGATACTATAATTACGACACGCCATTGCCGGCCAAAATACCTGGGCTAGAAAACTTCAGTGGTCCAGTTATTCACCCACAGTTTTGGCCAGAAAAGTTTGACTACAGTGGCAAAAACGTTGTCATAATTGGCTCTGGGGCGACGGCTATTACGTTGCTGCCAACTCTCTCGAAGAAGGCGGCTCAAGTGACTATGCTACAACGATCACCAACGTACATCACATCCCTCACAAGTGTACCTCGACTGCACTCCTTCATAAAACTCTGCTTCCCAGAACCTCTGGCCTACAAGATCATTCGGCTACAATGGATTCTTTTCATTCTTATTTTTGTGCGCTTCTGCCGCTTATTTCCACGGCTCTCCTGGGTGGTACTCATCTTCCTCACGAGGCTTGAACTGCCCGCTGACGTTTCAATTTGGCCGGATTTTGCACCAAGATACAACCCTTTCGACCAAAATCTGTGTCTCACGCCAAACTCTGAGTTCTTTCAGGCTCTTCATGGTGGAAAAGCCAATGTCAAGACAGCAACCATCAGCAGAGTGACAGCAGACACCATCCAGCTGATTTCCGGCATCGAATTGAAACCCGACGTTATTGTGACTGCGACGGGGCTGAACCTGCAATTTGGCGGTAACATAAAAATATTGGTGGATAACACACCCTTCGCGGTATCATCTAGTTTTGTCTGGAAGGGTTGTATGCTTGATGGTCTGCCCAATTGCATCGCCATTCTAGGCTACTTTGATGCAAGCTGGACACTGGGAACCGATTCTTCGGCCAAAATGGCCTGCCGCCTTCTTAACCACGCCAGGACTAAGAAGAAAAAATCATTTACGCCAAGGAGCACAATCGGTATGAAGAAACGCCCGTTCACATATCTCAACTCAACATATGTTACCACGGCCGAAGATGTTCTTCCCAAGGCAGGAGACAAAACGCAGTGGCAGCCTCGGGCAAACCTTTGGCGGGAGATGCGGGATATCTGGTGGGGTGATATTACTACTGATATGGAGTGGCTGTGATATTGGACGTCGACAAAGTCGCAGCTCTTTGGGAGCGGGGAAACTGCAGGTATCCAATTTGCAGATCGTTCCTGCAGACACGGGCAGGTACGGGCGACAAGGTCGACATTTTGATTAAAACCACCTAGTTAGCAGTTTCGCTAGCTTTACCCCGGTTTTTCTAGTTAGATATACCCTACTATAAAA
>JARDXD010000710.1:0-31057 GCA_029218145.1 Aphanocladium album
GGTCAGAGTAAGAGGGCAAAATGAGTAAATAAACAAATATTTACAATTTTAAAGAAAAACGAGAAATGGCGAGATTGACAAGGCTTTCAATTGAAGAGAAATATCGCAAGAGCAAAAGTAATAGCTACGCAGAGTGAGAGGATAGGTTGAACAACGACTGGGGAAATGAATCCCTGAAGAAATACTACAAATCAACAAGTCAGGGAAAGAGATTAAAACATATCCACTACTACCGAGATTCATCCATATAAAAATCTATACATCATGTTATTGGACGAGTAATTTCTATTCCTAACTCTGGCGTGTTGATATAGATGGAGCCCAAACACGATGTGGCCCCAATGCAATAGTTCCCCAAAAAAGACAAATGATGGTAAAACAACGCTAATATTTGTTCCGAATTATACAACCACGCGCCCTGCCCAATATAAACTCTTTCTCTTGTCATGTCGACTCCGCCCGCGCATTAGGTCCAGCCTCGCAAAATGCCGTCATCGATACTGAAAGCTCTCCGCACGCTTGCTTCGTCGTTGTCTTATGCTGATTGTCTGTTTCTTCGCCACCTCATGATTCTGTCTCTCCCAACATGTGCTCGAGATCCTGTGGCACATCTGCGTCTGGCATCGGGGCAGTCGACGACACGGCGTCTTCCATGTCGACGTCTTGGCTCAGCGACGCTCTACTTGAGCCACCAGTAGTTGACTGTGTATCGTGGCGTCTAAAGCCCATGGCGCTGAGAGGCCGATCGGGGTCATCATGCAGCAACCGTTGGTGGAGGGACAGTGGTCCGTCGTAAAGCATCTCCTCCGGGGGAGCAAAGGACCAGACCTCCATCACCGTGCGGCCATTCCGCAAGGCCATTGCCACACACTTTTCTTCCTCAAAAGCAACACGCCAGACGGCATCGCCTTGAGATATTAATTCGCGCACGAGATGGCCAGTCTTGAGATCCCAAATCTTGACGCGACCGTCGCTACCACCACTGACGACTCGGGTGTCATCAAACTGCAGACTCGTTACGCTGTTGTCATGCGCCGCAAGCCTGTGAATGGGACACATTCTCTCCAAAGACCAGACTCGAACGGAGCCGTCCGAACCGCCAGTGACCAGCGTATCCCCCCGCATCTGCAGTTGGCCGACGAGGGATGTGTGTCCTTGCAGAATAGCAAGGCATTCGCCGGTTCTGGGGTCCCATACTCGGACGTTGGTGTCCAAACTGCCAGTCACTACTCGCTTGCCATCAAAAGCAATGGCGTAAATCTGGCTGAAATGCCCCTGCAGCGTCTGCAGGCATCTTCCCTCCGAGATGCTCCAGACACGGGCGAATGTATCGTAGCTGCCGGACACAACAATGTCTCCCTTAATTTCCAGACAGCGGACACTGGATTGATGCCCCAGGAGCACATTTCGGCACAGGCCTGTTCTGATGTCCCATATTCTGAGCGTGGTATCGCGCGACCCGGAGATTGCTGTGTGTTCGTCGGCCATCTTAAGACAGCGTACGGTAGACGTGTGTCCTCGCAGAGTATGCAAGCACGCACTGAACAGTTAGTACGGACATGCTGCCATCATGTGACGAGACTGAACTCACCCAGTTTTGAGATCCCATACGCGAACATCTCTATCACAGCCACCGCTGACCATGGTGTCGCCCCAGGGTACCATAGCCCATACACCCATGACGTGGCCCTGGAGCGTCCGCTGAGAGTTGCCCTCGGTATCAAAGACGTGGATCTTGGCGTTGTCTAGAGCAACGATGATATATTTTGAGGTGAGGTGCAGGCTGGTTACGACACCGCCTTCTTGTGTTATATTCTTTACAGTGCTGGTTCCGCCAGAGCGCCAGGCTGCTTCGACGAGATATCGCTGCTTGAAGTGTGACTTGTAGGTGCGCAGCTTGGGCCGGCTTGGGCTGCCATCCATGCTCCGGGAGCCGGCGTGATGACCCAGTAGCGGCATGGCGCCAGGGAAGCTGCTGGCCATTTCCGAGTCGGCTGCTGGTATTTGTGCTGTAGGTCGAGCTGGAATGGCTGATGCGGCATATACTTCAGATAATCGTCGTCCATAGTCGTGCTTGACGCAGAGGTTTTTCCAGGTCATGTCGTCGCTGAGCAGATCGCGCCATCGTTTCGAGACTTGGGAGGCTCGGGCTAATACTTTTGGGTCATCGATGAAGGACAATATCTACCGAGGCGGGTTAGAGATATGAAGGTGCATGGCGACATCGACAACGTTATCCAGGCGCGTACTCTTAGGCACAGCTCGTCGGGCAGGCTTGTGAAGGGGTCCTTCTTCAGCAGAGGGCTGACAAATTGATGGACGAAGCTGAGCTGCTGACTGGTGCAGAGGTTGAGCAGATCGGCCAGGACTCTTGTCCGTTGGGGGCCCGAGCAGTTTTTGAAGTGCTGGCGGACCTTGGCGAGGAAAAAGTCCTCGTCGTCGGCAGCATCGCTCCAATCCGGCTGGTAATGCGAAGGGCCTGGCGATGCCGCCGGAGTAGGCGGTGGTGGCGGCGAGCCCGTGAGCTGCTCAAAATCGGCCGGAGGAGGCGCGCTGGGGGTTGGCGGACCTCTCAAGCGTGGTTGCTTCATCGCCGCGATGGTGTTGACGAGCGATGGTGTTGTCGACCGTCAGCCGGGTTGAGGGTTGAGGAGGGACGATGGCTGGAGGGGCGTTTTGGATGCTGCATGCAGCAGAGTCTGGCTGGTGCTGGAGCACAGGCCGCCCGCGTCAAGCTGGAGCAACGGCAGGCAGGGCGTCTATGCAACAAACAGGGAGAGAGCCAAGGGGTGGACGAAAAACAGTCCGCTGCAGGTTTGTCTTGGTCCGAGATTAGTTTGAGAGACTTGAGGGGGCAAGAGCATCGAATGAATAAGCGAAATGAATCAATGTCTGGACGCATTTTCGTTTTCTCTTCCTTCCCGCTGGACAGTCTGTACCTGTCAACCGCTAACTAGAGCAGTCCCGAAATTCAAAGGTGACACTCTAGTAGCCAAGACCGATTGGGACTAGTGTCTACTTGAGCCCCATAAGTTGCTTTTTCGAACCCAGTCAGCCACTAGATTGAAAGAGACGAGGCGCTGGAGGCGTTGGAAGTACCTCCCTGTGAGGCACTGAAGACGCTAGCCCCAGCCTCCGAAAGTCTCAAATCGATGGTGAGATCTGAGGGCGACGCGATCACAGGGTTACCATGCAATTTCAACACGAAGCGAAACCCCCGGGCATACAAAAACAAGAAGTCTGATTGGCTTAAGCATTTAAGTGACACTGAAACGTTGTATCTGCGCCGCAGTGGTTAATATGATTTATCCAGACTACTACATCGCCCGAGACTTGGCACCAATCTTGTTATTCCTTGGACGACTTTCTGCCCTTTCTAGTGACGTGCTCTCTTTCGCCAGTTCCGGCTTCGATTGTTGATAAAATGAATGAAACAACCTACAAGACAATGCTAGTCGGTGCCGCACCTCGCCAGCCCACCTTGAAAGTTGGCCAGTAGGGTAGGCGAACATTACCTAAGAGACAGAACTGAACGGAAAGCAAGAAAATATACAATAGATGATGGTGCGCTGCCGGTAGTACTTCATGGGCAAAAGTATGACTAGTTTGTATCCTTTAAATGCGATTGGAGCTCAAAAATGCACATGCTTTGGCCAGAACGGCGACTGCAACAGTCACATCACTAAAACGCCGGATCGAGACATAGATGGCCAACACTTGATACCATACATTCATGCTACTTTATATACATTTATTTTGAGTTCATGCCTTTTACCAACAGCTGATGCCCCTCCCTAACCTTGGGAGAATAATGCTTGCGCAGAAGCTCTCCTTCCCATACTGTCGTCGCAAACGGATTGCTGCCCTCCACACTGTCACTGAAGGGATTAAACCGTCCATCGCCCTTTCTCTCCTCTGTATTCCACAAGCTGCGGACTTTCCTGCCATGTGTGTGCGCCACATCGCCAAGCAGCGCCAGCGTGCCCTGGCAGGACTTTTCCGGCAGCTGCAGCGACGAGGTCATGAGCTGCTTGGTGAAAGCTGCCAGCCGCAGCGGAGGTACCGAACGAATGTTCCAAGGCGGGAGAAGGATGGCGGTCAGGGAGCGGAGGAGAAGAACAGTCGTCGTCTGCACGTTGATGCGCAAAAATCGCCCGGCAGCAAACGTGGAGCTCGGGGGTTTGGTGAGCTCCAGGTTGGGGTTGGTGGAGAGGTCGAGGAGGGAGCGGTAGAGGTGGGTGGTGAAGTAGGAGAGGTCGAGATGGAGGGCGTTGCGTGAATTGTGCGCGTCTTGGCCGGCGAGAAGGGTGTGTGCCGTGACGGTGCAGAGGAGCGCCTCGCGGGTGAGGTTGCGCGAGGGCTCGGTGTTGTCACCCTCGTCGTCTTCGTCGTTATTTTGGCCTTCCTCGCCGGTTTCCTCAGAACCCTCAGCGTCGGCATCTTCGATGCTGTGGCGGATCAGATCCTTGAGAGCCTCGAGCAGGTCACCAAAGAAGTCCTGGTTAATCAGGCGGGCGTATTTGGCAAGACCCTCGAGAACCGCGCCCATGAGATGCGGCTCGCGCAGCTTGAGAATGCGGAAGTAGCACGCAAACACCATCTTGAGCGTCTCGGACTGCATGCGCTCACGCTCCTCATGGCTGACGAGAGCGTCGGCCTGCGTCATCTCCTTGGCGATGGATTTTTGCTCCTTCAGCATCTTGCGCTCACGCTTGGTGCGAAACTCACGCTTGGCCTTCTTCATCTTCTGTGGTGGCTGCTGAGCACCGTCTTCACCATCTTCTCCTTCCTTGTCAACGCGATCCTTGGAGGCTGTGCCGCGGAACTCGGACAGCAGACGTAATGCGAGGAAAAGGTTGAGGACAACTTGGTCGACCTGGTAGTCGCGAGACTTCATCATCTTAGTGAGCAGTGAGACAGCTTCCATGGTTGGTCGGCCCTCGTCATCCTCGCGGAACAGCGTCTCAAGCGCTTGCAGGCACTTGTTGCCGTCGTCATCGATACGGCGCTTGCTCAGCTTCCAAACCAGAATCTTGAGTAGCTCAGAGCGGAAGTTGAAGTGAGGCACAGCGGTGAGAAGCGTGCATGCGCAGGTGTAAGCGACGTTGGAGATGCTCTGCGTGCCAGGCTTAGCCCTGACACCGAGACGAGCGACGCGGTTCAGCTCCTTGACGTAGTGTTGATAGCCAGAGATGAGTGACTGCTCGAATTGTCGTAATTGGCGAATATCCTTGGAGATTTTCTCTTTTTGTTCCTCCTCTGCCAAAGGTCTTATCCGATAGCCGGGAATGATGTCCTTGTAGACGGCCATTTGCGTCATGAGCGCAAGCATCTGAATGGCTGTGATGTCCGACTCGCCGTACTTGGCCAGCGTCTTTAAAGAGGCAACATTTTCCTCTGGGCTTTCGTTGAGAGCCATGGCAAGCTTGGCCATTTCCTCTTGTGCCTCGATAATCTGTTGCGCTTCGGGGATCGTTGGGGCGGGCTCTTCTTCCTCGTCAGCCTCGGGCTCCCACTCTTCCTCGTCCTCGCGGCCTTCGAGCCATTCGTTGTCGCTTTCTACCGAGACATCGTCGCCGTCCTCATCAAGACCGTTTAATATCTCGAGGCGACCGTCGGCAGTTTTGATTGGCAGCTTGTTGCTTTCCTTGGGTTCCTTCTTCTTGCCCTTGCGCGGTCTCGATTCGTAGTCCTGCTCGAGGTTCCAATTCGAAGCGTTCTTAAAAAATGCCTTTTGAGCGTTCTTTCCGGCAGCTGGCGCTCCGTCGGTGACCTCGGCAGCCACCTGCGCCAGCTTTCTCTTTTTCGAGCCCATTGCCGGCATTTTTTAAGAGATTATGTGTTGCCAGACAGTTTGGGTGCACACCTGGAGAACCGCTAACAAAAAGTTTTGCTGGAGACTCACAAATGCCTGCGACTGTCGAGCATAGTGGGTACTTGAGTCTTGGCCACCACCAATCAGGCGCAGAGACGACCGCTCACCGCCAAAATTTTGCGATTTTCTGCCGGATAAACCAAGCCCCTCCAGCGCCAGAAATTTATGCTGGGCGGTCGGCCCGCTAAACTTTTGGGCTTCGTCTCGCTCGCAGGCATACAGCTACCATTCAAACTTTTCCTCAGGTCGCCAATTACAGCTGTTAATTGCCACAATGGGCTTCCGCAAGGCTCCGGTGACGGCCTTAAAGGCGGCCAACAGGCTCAAGCGACAGGAGCTCTATGTACAGCATAAGAAGAACAAGGACAAGGATCGTCGCGACGAACGCATGCAGCGCAAGAAGGAAGAGGACCGCAATCCCGTGCTCAAGGCCGCCCGACTTGCCAAGAATAAGACCAAGACGCTGGACCAGAAGCGTGTGTGGGACGATGTCGACGATGACAGTCTCGGTGCTGTGGTTGATGTTGAGAGGTTGAAGCGCAAACGCATGGAAGAGGCCCAGGCGGAGGAGGAGGCTGCTCTGATCGCTCCACTAGAGCAAGACGATGATGACGAAGAAAACGATAGTATGCTGGATACAGATGACGAAGATGACGAGGCCCGGGAAGTAGCCATGGAAAAGGCTCGCGCAAAGCGTGCTCGCAGAGATAACAGCATCGCTCCTTCAACGACTAGTACAAACCTGGACTTGACACCGTCATCGTTGGCGCTCAAGTTCCCCACGCTGTTTACCGATATCCCGCCACCCGCGCCAAAGATTCTCGTCACTACATCGTTGAACTCGACTCTGCACGAGGAGGCGCATCTGCTCACCACCCTCTTCCCCAACAGCAACTATATTCCTCGGTCGTCACATCGCTACGGCCACAAGTACTCGCTGCGCGAAATCTGCAAATTTTGCATTGGCCGAGACTACACTGCGGTTGTGCTGCTCAAGGAAGATCTCAAGAAGCCCACGGGCATGTCGATTGTGCACCTGCCTTCTGGTCCGACGTTCCACTTCTCCATCACCAACTGGGTCGAAGGCAAGAAGCTGCCCGGCCACGGCAACCCGACCAATCACTACCCAGAGCTGCTTCTCAACAACTTCAAAACACCTCTCGGTCTTTTGACTGCCAAGATCTTCCAGACGCTGTTCCCACCTGCACCCGAGTTTCAAGGCCGCCAGGTGATCACGCTGCACAACCAACGCGATTACATCTTCGTGCGCCGCCACCGCTACGTCTTCCGCGATAAGCGCACCACAGAGAAGAGCGTCGTTGATGCGGATGGTGAGAAGATGAAGGGCGTGGAAGACATCCGCGCCGGTCTCCAGGAGCTGGGACCTCGCTTCACGTTGAAGCTGAGGCGTGTCGACAAGGGCATTGGTCGTGCGGGCAGCGAAGGCGACGATGCCACACAGTGGGAATGGAAAGCCAAGATGGAGAAGGACAGAAAGCGTTTCAACCTGTAATTTCATAGCGAAGCAATGTCACATAGCATCAAGAAAAGTTGTACTTGTACGTGACAGATATTGGTCAGCATGTGAATAGCAGTTGTACTCAAGGTCACTTAACACTTAAGGGAAGTGATTTTTCAGAATGAATTCTCAGTACCCAGATTCTCTATCGAAATATTGTTCTACCAATACGACGGCCCGTTCAAAGGCCTCTTAAACGTGCATGGCGCTAGCCTGAAATCTGCGGGCCAGCTGCGGAATGGAGACAAGCCACTGCAGGCAGCTTATTTTGATAGGCAGTTTTACTTCAGTTTTAATTTAAGAATTTTGCAGCGAATATTGAAACGAGAAACTAGAGCCTCAAATCACACCGCAAGCGAAACGCCGGCATTTTGAGAAGTACGATTACACGAAAAGGGAATTGACAAGCGCCAGAACGAGCCCTCCAGGCCGCGTCAGTCGAAACAGCAAGCCTTGTCCAGTATCGTGCCATTCTATGCGACGGGAAACGTTGCCGGACTTTTGGTCGTCGCGCGTCTCATTTGAGGCCATACGTACGTCGAATTAGACTTACATTATCATTCTCATCAGTATATAAGACGCCTAAGGCTGTTGGTGAGGTACCACGCTGCATGCGCCTCGAGGCTTGTTTCACGCTCCAGTCTGGGTTAAAAATCCGCGGGGCACGTCATGCAGCCCACCACGGACCACATGAATGGCGACACCGGCGACACCGGCCAGGTGTGGAAGACGGCGCCTGTGCTCATAGGCACGACTCACTTTGAGCCGCGATCCGATGTGCGCAATATCATGGTTACGGGCGGTGCTGGATTCATGTGCGATTTCCTCCCCCACGCTCGCTATCGCAACAAACTAACTTGGCCAATCGCAGCGCATCCTGGGTCGTTCGACATCTGGCCATTACATATCCCGATGCTTATAACATCATATGCTTTGATAAGATGGACTACTGTTCTTCTCCGAATAACACAGCCGTTCTCGCAGATCGTCCCAATTTCACCACGTACGTGGGTGACCTGACGCATCCGAACGAGGTCTTGGACTGTTTGGAAAAGTACGATATTGACACCGTGATGCACTTTGCGGCGCAATCCCACGTCGACTTGAGTTTTGGAAATTCCTACAGCTTCACGCAGACCAATGTGTTCGGAACGCATGTGCTACTGGAGAGCGCCAAAAAGGTTGGCATCCGGCGATTCATCCATGTCTCGACCGATGAAGTTTATGGAGAGGTCAAGGACGATGAAGACGATCTACCAGAGGCCAGTATCCTGGCTCCAACGAACCCATACTCAGCGAGCAAGGCAGCGGCGGAGATGATGGTTCAGTCGTACCAAGCGAGCTTCAAGCTGCCGTGCATCATTGTTCGGAGCAATAATGTCTACGGACCGCATCAATATCCAGAAAGTGAGTGCAACTTTTTCATACATGTTCAAATGTATAAATTTCTGACTTCAAATAATACAGAGATTATATCGAAATTTGCCTGTTTACTAAATAGGAAGCAGCCTGTCGTCCTGCATGGAGATGGTAGTCCTACTCGCAGGTACCTCTATGCCGGCGATGCTGCTGATGCTTTCGACACCATCCTACACAAGGGGCAAATTGGCCAGATATACAATGTAGGCTCCTCAGACGAAGTATCCAATATTGATCTTTGCGCCAAGCTGCTTTCTGTAATGGACATGATAGACAACGCCGACGCGGCGGACCCAGCAGCCGTCATGCAGCAGCCCGCTTTTCGCACATGGGTCAAGTACACTCACGACCGACCCTTTAATGACTGCAGGTATGCGGTAGACGGTTCGAAGCTACGCCGGCTAGGCTGGGACCAGAAGACGAATTTAGATGAAGGCCTGCGCATCACGGTGGACTGGTATCGCCGTTTCGGCGAGGCATGGTGGGGAGATATCAGCCACGTCCTCACACCGTTTCCTGTGGTTGAGGAAGGCTCAATTGTGCCGGATTTTGCTCATAGACTGCGAGATGACCCGATGAAGCCGGGAGAAGAATCACGGCCAGAGACGCCCAAAGCAAATGCTCACGCAAAGAAGGTGAATGGGATAGTGGTAGCAGATAAGTCGGAGGTGTGAGGCGCATTTGTACATGAAGCATCAACATGCTGGCTGGAATAAAGCTGAGTTACACCATATAAAAAAAGCCAAAAGTCATATCGAGCAGTATTCTGCCCAACATACAGTTTTCCAATGAATGGCTGGCGTATGGTAAAATCGCCCGAAGTGGGCCGATCGGCATCGCTTAGAGGTAGCCGTCGGGTGTAGTCCGTGACGCTCTAAACTGGGTTCAATAATATTACTGCAGTCACAGTAGCACTCGGGATTTCCAGGCTCGCAATGCCCATATCCACCTTCTTATAGAGGCAGCCGCCAAACGTCCGGTCGTGCACGCTAATGCAATCCTCCTGCGCGCGGACAACCAGCCGAAGCTAGGCAGCCGGTATTGGCTACCGACTAGGCAAAGAAAATCAGCAAAAGAGAGATTACCGGACGAAAACCAGCATAGCGGAAGAATGACAAACAGAATCATAGAAGACTAATTGTGCGCCATGCTGCAGCATTGACGGCAGCGACTTCTCTCCTGCTGTTTTCACCCACACAGCGCAAATCCAGGCGGGCCGAAGCTGTTGGCTAAGCTGCAATAGGAAGGTTCTACATTGTTGTCACAATACCCTCTTACGCAGTGCTGTAGTATCGGTTACCAATTGCCCTTGATCATATCCCAGGCATGGTAACTTCGACGGTTATTCCGGCAATGATACGATAGCATTGGATCTGGCCGCGACGGAATGGACCTATATAATAGCGTCCTGCCGGCTGATGCCTCAAGTTGCAGGAGCTGTTGTGATAGAACCATTTGTCCATTCTCCGTACGCCTCTTTTCAACAACTGGTTCATGATGAAGATCAGTGCCATTTTCCTTAGCGCCTTCGTAGCTGCCTCTCTAGGTATGCCCACGGCTACGGAGCACGTTCTTCACCAGCAGCGCAGCGAGCGAACTTTCATGAACAAGCTTGGCGCCGTTGATTCGACAAAGACTGTGCCTGTGCGCTTCGCTCTGAAGCAGCGCAACCTGGAGCACGGTACCAAGCTGCTTGCGGAGGTCTCCGACCCAGATTCGCCCAAGTACGGACAGCACTACAGCCAGGATCAGGTCGCGGAGCTTTTTGCGCCTGAGCAGAGCACCATTGATGCTGTCAAGAAGTGGCTGATATCCAGTGGCATTCCCGAATCCAGCATCTCCTCCCCCAAGAGCAAGGGGTGGTTGGACTTTAAGACCACGGTAGGCACGCTGGAGTCGCTCCTGAAGACTTCATACAACATGTATGAAAACACCAAGACCAGCGCGACTTATCTCGGTGCCGACAAGTACCACCTGCCCAGCGATATTGCAAGCGTTGTTGACTTTGTCACGCCTGCTGCTTCCTTGCTGCGTATCAGCGGCGGCCGCTCTTCCAAACCCCTGCGGTCCGTGAAGCGAGCTGAGGACTCACACGTTCTCTCACCTGCTGAGATTGCCAACCTGCCGACGAAAAGCAACCTCAAGAACTGCAATAAGTTTATGACGCCAGATTGTATTGCTGCGCAATACAAAATCCCCGCAGCTCCCACTAAAGTGAACCCAAAGAACACTCTTGGTGTTCTGGAGCTGTATGATGAGTATTTCAAGGGCGAGAACCTGGATCTGTTCTTCTCAAAGGTCGCCAAGAATATTCCCAAGGGCACGCGCCCCAAGATTGACCTGATCGACTGGCCCAACGGTCAAACCCCGAATGCCGACAACGCGAACGGCGAGGCCGAGCTGGACTTTGACATGGCCATCCCGATCATCTATCCGCAGCGCACCGAGATCTTTTCTGTTCACGGCGAGTTTGATCCGTTCCTTGACGCCATTGATGGCGGCTACTGCGAGAATGGCGATGAAGCCCGCGACTGCGGCACGTTTGCGCCCGCGCCCGTCTTCTCCATCTCCTGGGGCGGCACGGAGACGGACGACCAGCCGGCCGCGTTCCAGCGCCAGTGCGCCGAGTACATGAAGCTCGGTCTCCAGGGCACCACCGTCGTGGCGTCCAGCGGCGACTCGGGCGTGATTGGCAACAACGGCTGCGCCGGCACGAGCGAGCACCCCATCTTTGCTCCCGGCGACCCGGTCGCCTGCCCGTACGTGACGTCCGTCGGCGCCACCATCCTCGCCGGCAGAGTCGGCGGCCCCGAGACGGTGACCACGGAGTTCTCCCCCGGCGGCGGCTTCTCCAACATCTTTGGCCAGCCCGACTGGCAAAAGAGCGCCGTGGAGGGCTGGTTCGCCAGCCACGCGCCCGACTACCCGACCTATAACGCCACGGACGGCAACTATCCCGCCGACGGCAAGGGCGGCTACTACAACCGCATCGGCCGTGCCTACCCGGATCTGGCGGCGGCGGGTGATTACGGCGTCGTCGCGTTCAAGGGTGAGATTACCAACAGGGGCGACGGCACGTCCATGTCCGCGCCCATCGTGGCGGGCATGATTACCCTCATCAACGAGGCGCGCCTCGCAGCCGGCAAGTCGCTGGTCGGCTTCATCAACCCTGCGCTCTACAAGAACCCTTCCATGTTCAACGATGTTGTCACCGGAGGCATGCATCGTGATCAAAGAGGCGGATGCGATGGCAAGTCCTTTGACGCCGCTCCAGGCTGGGATCCTGTCACGGGACTGGGCACGCCGGATTACGCGAAGATGTCCAAGTACTTTATGAGCTTGTAAACCCCAAAAAAAATCGGCCCGTAAATAACGGGAATAATGATATATATTCAAGAAATCAAAATAGAGTAAATTCTATAAAGAAGCGACAGGGGATATAGTAGAATGCCAATGCAGTCTCTATCGAGCAATGCCAACAGAGTGAAGAAAGAAGAGTATATGTATAAGTGACGCTATACCTGCGTATCGTGGTCCTCGTCGATATGCAGGTAGCAATATAATTTGTAGCCCCAAGACGATAGGAATGTCTGCAGAGGCGGACCGATACGTTCCTGCGACTAAATGGCGTTTTGATTCTGCTTTGTAAAGCAGAATGGAGCAACGTTTTGACCCAACAATGACTCCGCAAGATGTCGCTGCAACTTCCCAAACACCCCCAAAGAGAGAGATATATATATATCCTCACGTTTCGACCCTTTATCAGGTCATATACGCCCGCCAGGAATAATCTCCCGCTCAAGCAGCTCCGTCTCGTTGTCCTCTCCAGTGCGTCGGCGCTCCATGATCCAGCGCGCCTCGCCATTGTCTTCCTCCTCCATGATGTAGGAGATGCTGTCCGTCGAGCTCTTCTGGCGGCGGTGGCCATTGGTGTGCCGGTGGAGAGACACGGCGCGGACCGGCATGTTGGCGACCTCCTGCGACCATGAGGTCCACTCGCTGGAGTTGCGGCCCGGTGCGGCGGAGACGGGCGCAGACTCGCTCTTGCCGCTCTGCGCCCGCGGCGCCGGATACGTAGACGGTGCCGAATTGCCGCGCACCGGATTGCCCTGCTGCTGCTGTTGGTAAAATTGTTGTTGCTGCTGCTGCTGTAGCACCGCTAAAGCATTGGCCTGCAGGTGCGGACCGAGGGCGGCGCCAGCCATGGTCACGGTCGGGCTGGCGGGTAAGCTGCCTAGCTCAGATTCGCGGCCTTCGCTTGAGAGAACCGAATTTTTGCGTACATGGGCACCGGGTATGGAAGCGCCCATGACGGAGTTGGCTGCCCACGGGGAGCTAGGGAGCTCACCTCGCTCAGACTTAGGTGAGCCGTCGCGGCTTGAAGAAAGGCTCGCCTGCGAGCCTCCCCAAGCTTTGTTCCGAAGACGTAGCAGAGCAGACAGCGTCATCTCGTCGCCCTCTTCTGACATCATTGCCAGCTGGGCGAGGCCGGGGCTTTGCATAGTCGGCGTCCCACCAACCATGGGCGGGAGTCCCATGCTCATGATCGAGTTTCGGTTCGAGTATTCAGACCGCTCGGTGATGGGGGTGAGATTTGGCTCACGGGAAATGAGGCGACCGCTGGCAGATCGGGCCAGATCGCCGCGCGGCCCGAAGAAGCCGCCGCTGGAGTACAGATAGTCGGTAGCACCAGAGGAAACGCTAGAACTGTAGGATCCGTGGTGCTGGTTCGCAGGTGCAGCATAAAAGCCAAACTCCTGGCCGTACCAGCCGTCTGAGTCGTTTGCAAGAGCGCTAGCATTAGCTTCCGCGATGATGGCATCGTCGTCGAGCTCGAAATCGTCCATGTTCTCGTAACCAGAGTCATCACCATAATCATCGCCGTAATCGTCGTCATAATTGTCAGCGGGTGCGTATTCCACGTCGTCAGAAATCTTGACTGTGGACTCCTGCGTCTCTGTATCATCTGGATCTTCGGCACTATAGTCGTCCTCGGCTTCATCTTCCTGCACTGGCGATGCACTGCGCTGGAATTTGCCTGACGCAGCAGCTTCGTGTGCAGCTGCAGCCAGTGCTGCCTGGTAGGCTGCCATCTTGCGTTGTGAGGGCGATGATGATGACCCCAGCATTGAAGATACTCTCCCCAGCGGCGAAATCATAGAACTGCCTGCGTGTGCTCCCTCCGGCATGCCCGCGCTAAACGAGGTGTGAGCGGTAGACTGGGCTATCCCGGATTGAGCAGAAAATCGCGAGGTCATATCCGACTCCCGTTTACTTGGCTGGTTGGCAGCTTGGCGCAAGGATTGTGCACGAGCAAATGCGCCCGGGACAGGCCGACCGAACTGATCTGTGTCGTCGTTATCGAATATGGATTCGTCAAAAGGCTCTGCGTTTGGATCAAACTCTGCTGCCAAATCTTCGGCAAACTCGTCCTCATAGCCGACCATACCATCGTCAAAATACATTTCATCCTCGGGCACTGCCCCCAAAGTATTGGCATTCGTTTCCATAGTTCTCTCTTCGTCTTCGGTGTGTGGCTGCTCGTTGATTCCGAGCCCAGCTAGCTGTTGGACAAAGGCTGGGTCCATGTCGCTGACATTGCTCTGAGCCGACAAAGGGAACGTAGCCGTTGTAGGTGTGTCTTTGGTCAGCGCAGAGCCAATAGGCAGGCCTTGCGCGTCTCGTGGAGTAGGCATTTGACCCGGTAGATAGGGACTAGCGAGCGACGATTCGGGATTTGATCTCTGGAATACGAAGCCGGAAAAGTTTTCTTGGTCATTATCGGGATCTGGCTGAGGATCAAATTGGTCCTCTTGGATATGGGGTGTCTCGTTGAGATAGTCGTCCTCGTCATCATAGTCGGCATTTACGCCGGGTATCCTTTCTTCGAGGCCATCGTCATCCATCATGGCGTCGTAATCAAATGCATCTTCGTCAAATTCGTCAAATCTTGAATCTCGTCGGTCGTCAGTCTCAGGCTCGCCCTTTTCTAATTGCCGCTGTCGATGTCTTTCCTCGAGGAGTTTCTCTTGCTTAGCAGCACCTATCATGTCAAAACTGAATCTCGAGCTTGTACTTTTCATATGTCTCGGCAGCGACCCCATAGTGTCTCTGCTCGACATCTCAGATAGGGAGATTTTGCGAGAACGTGTTGTTCGAGTGGACGGATTCAGACGCTGGATTGAGCCGGATCCACGGTGGTTTTCGGCTATACTGAACAGATTCTCATATTGAATAGAGCCGCTGGAGCCGCTGGAGCTGCGCATCCTCTCCCTGAAAGAACCATTACGCATGCCTAACGGCGGTGGGCTCTGGCTGGTTAGGCGCTGGTTTGGTGTAACGTCGTGGTTGGCGATGGGCTCGGGTGCTGATGCTTGGTCGGGCATTGGTGCAGGCACAGGCGGAGGCTCAGAGACCGGCACTGCGGCTGGCACATTCTGATGTTCGGAAGCAGAGGGTCCTGGTGGTGCTTGTAAAGAATTGTTTCGCGGGACGCTTCGGCGTCTAGGTGCACTGAAGTCGTGAACACGGGTTCCCTTGATTCGCGGATCGTAGGTCAGTTCTGAGTCCCGGTTGGGAACCGGTAATGGCAGCGCATCGGGGACCGTCTGGTTTAGTTTTCGCCGGTTCAGAAGCGTCGACATTGGATTCTTCAGAAAGGGCAAGCCTTTCTTCCCCTTGTGAGGCTCCATCGGCGTTATGGTGAAGGACGAAGAGGACGACGTCGGCTCGCTGGTGAGGCCCCAGCCTGGTGGACGGCGGCCGGTGGGCTGGGAGACCGCAGGCCCCTCGGAAGGCGAGATGGAAGAGTGCGAAGAAACCTTGGAGAAACTCTGCGAAGGTATACTTTGTCGCGATGCGACAGGCGGCGGCGCACCAACAGCGGGGTTCGTCTTGGCGCGAAGGTGCTGGTCGTCGACGAGCTCCGGCGCGGTATTAATCTCGGGTGTGACGAGCGCCTTTTGGGCTCGTAGATCGCGTCTATAGTTTTCTAGGGCGACGCCGCCGATGAAGCCCGAGTCGTTGGTGTAGAATGGGCGGGCGGGCTGCGGCATGCGCTGCTCGACGGGCGGCACATGCGGATCGGACGAGTAGTCGGGCAGAGGCGGGGATTGGTCGGACGTCACTCGCGTGATGGGCGGCAGCGTCGGTGGGACAAGCGACGTGGTCGAGTTCGGCGGCAGTGTGTCCGGAGACGAGACAGCATCGGGAGTAAACGGCGAGTTTGCGTTGCTCAACGGCGAGGGCTGCTGGTCTCCCGCTGGCGACGCGGGATTCGAAGGCCCGCGCCGGTGGAAGCGTAAATGCGACAGCATCTTTCTCTCTCAAACTCTTATCTCAGTGCGCTTTCTGGTTCCCATGTGGTGCAAGTCACCACCAGAGCGAAAAGCAGCGGCGAAACGCGCGCGAGGTCAAGAAGCGAGGAGAGAAGCCGAATCAATCATGTCTGCGAGCCTGGGTTCGGTTGCTGGCGAGGAGGGACTACCGCGCTTCTGTCAATCGCATCACAGAGCACTCGACAGGTCTTAGAACAGCAACTGCAAATATCCGCAGGCAGTGCCGAGGAGCGGGAGCGTAGCAGAAGGGGCCACTGCTGGGGAAGATTTAAGCGTTGGTGTTGCAGAAAATGGGCTGCCTTGTTGTGGTGTGAGTCGACGTTGATGAGCAAGCATAACTGGGCCAAGTATGCGACAAGTGGACAGGGGTGGTGGCCAAGGCAGCTTGAGCCACCAAGAAGATCTGGCAGCTCACCAGGAATGGTGAATACATGGTTGAGTTTACCACTCAAATTCATTTTTAACCGAAGGTTACTTTTCATTTCTCACCACTATACACGTGCATAAATGTTTCCTAGTAAAATCTTCTAGAAAAAATGGTTACAAATCCTCCTGTACTTGGACTGCGGTGACGCCCGTAGGTATGTGGCTTAACTTTGGTAGCGCTTACTTGGACACGGACAGCCTAGTAAATGTTATTTGCCCTGGGCATGTTCCATTTCCAGGCGCTACAATCGTACAGTAATGTGCCAGTTTTCTAATGTATTTACAAGAAACCTTTACAATGGGCCAATCTCTAACCACCGCAGTGGTTGGACATCGACAGCCGCAGTGCCAACGCAGCAACAACAAGCTTATAGTTTTACTAATAATATCTGCTGCCAGAAGTGAGTCAGAAGTCCACTTGTAAGGTGTTTCAGAAATTGTCAAGCGAATGCTCCTGCCAACTGTCATTTCCCATGCTCCCGATAGCGACGACTCTTTTCTAAATATTCGCGTGCACGCTCGAATTCTGCACGGTCTTGAGGACTATAGTAGTGTGGGCCTAGGGGATTATACCGTGGGCTGGAGGAATGATGTATTCGGCTGCTTGGTGTCGGTCCCTTCTTCTCCTTCGGCTCATAGTAGAATCCCGTCAAAAGAGTGATTTGCTCCATAATCACCGCGCTGGAGATGAGTTTGTGTCGAAGTAGATAGAGAATGAACTTGTCGTCAGGGCCTGGTTTATCATTCTCTCGAACATATCCTTCGTCCCAGAGCCTATTCACCTCGGGATCAATCAGAATCCTGTGAAACGTGTGCAGGGATATGTCCTGATCACAACACTCCAGCTTGGAATCTTTGCACACAAGCGCCAATGCAAATCGCTCTACGAGGCAGCGATGGCAAATCCAGCATCCGCATGCGAGGTGCTCCAATCGCCCAACACGATCCTTCCTAGATGTGCAGTGCGAACAATCGGCATTGAATCTAATACTTGATTAGCAAAGATCCGAATCTTGAGGCGTTTTTGGAGGGCATACGGATCGTCAACTGCTGTTGGGTTTGGTTTGTCAGCAGCCCACGCCAAACGCTCGCGATACTTCTTGACCTCTTCGAAGAGGAGCACGGACCGGCCGTCTTTGAAGTCTGCTGAGCTTCTGCATCTCCCGCTCGAGCTACAGTTTGAACTTGTGTCGGAAAAGGCAGCATTATCAAAATCACCCCGAGTCTCGCGATCCGTGCTCGGGAATTTCAACCGAGTTGAATCGGCGGATTCGCAAGGTAGTTCGCTAGTGCTGGCACTTCGATTGTGTTTCTTGTGCGTTTTTCTTTCATTCGGCAATTCCGAATCGCTCACTGATAGGCAATTGTATTTGGCAATGATGTCGTCGCCCTGGGAAGCGTATGGCCGGCTCGTGCGAGGGCCAAAGACGTGACTCGGATTTTCCTTCTGCGGCGAGACTGCCGGCTTTGTGTCTGCAGAAGGCTTTTGTACATCCGAATTCGACGTCTGAGGACCCTGATTTGGTCGCAAGATTGGACCGCCCGGCACCAGTGTGTTATTATCCAGCACGAAAGTTGAGTCTTTGGGCAGACTTCTCCCATGTGCGGTCCCCGAGCGGTCGAGACACTCCTCAACGGATGGCGGTTGATAAGCCGGCTTGTCAGCTTTTGCTGCTAGAATAGTTGGTGATTTTCCAGTTGTATCCAGTCGGTTCTTGCTCGCTTTCTCGGTGGGATTCTCATCAAGGGTACTCCAAGATGCAGAAGCAACAGATGTAATTGTGTCTCCACTGCCACAAGAGCCATTAGTATAAGCAAAAAGAAAAGGCATCGCGACAAGCGCAAAGGAGTAGTGAGAGCAGAGAAACTCGAGACTGCCAGAAAAGAAATACTACAACAACGAACAAAAGATTCAGATTGGCTTACCCAATATCAGCGATGCCTGTAATGATTGCCAAAGGCGTTGTCATCCATGGATGTTTATCTGCGTTTTTTGAAGAAAGGCGCTTTCGGCCGTCCGGTTCCATCAACGCCGTAATAAACTGCTGACCATTTTGCGTAATTGACGCCTTTTGAAGCACGTCGATGGGAAATTTGAAGTGCCCTGAGGCATACAAGAACACGTCCTGCAAATTTGCAAACGGTGTTGTGCCCGTAAGCATGGTGTAAATGACGGCACCCAGCGACCACATGTCCACAGTAGAAGTATATGAGCCTCGAGCTCTGAAGTCGCCCAACGCTTCAGGGGCCGCAAACCCAAGAGACCCCCTTTGTAGTGTGTGTAGGCTCGTTACGTTCTTGTGTCGTCGTTTACTGATTCCAAAATCGGCTATTTTGACGTACCAGTCTGGCCCTGGGGTGACGACTAGAATATTCTTTGCTGTTAGTACATGTCGCAATTTTGCGATAATTGCTACTTACTCCAGGCTTCAAATCCCGATGAGTGAAGCCATTCTCGTGCATATATCTTAGACCTTCGAGAACCTGGGTTGCGATGAGTCTAGCCTCATGCTCTGGCAAGGGGCGCGCGAGATGTCTCTGCAAATCACCATGCTCAAGGTACTCCATCGCTATGAAGACACAATCATTTGATTCGTACCACCCATAGGAGTGCACGAAGCAATGCCTATACTTCAAGACCACTTCAGTTAGCACGGCAAAGCTGATGAAATAGATATATGCTTACGTTTGGATGTGAGAATTTCATGATTGCTTCGAGCTCTGCCGCGTAATCAAACTCAGTTCCAGGCATGATCACCTTTCTTATTTGCTTGACAGCTCTCAATCTCGGGTTGTCACCCGTGTCGCATCGCTCGAGGTGGACAATTCCGTAGGCGCCATGGCCAAGGCCATTTTCGCGAACCCACCGCTCCTCAATGCGCTGGCGCTGGCGCACCCCTGGTTTTGAAAGATACAAAACATTTTTCGTGTACGTTGAAAAGATCTCAGCTTCGAGCTTGCTGTCGCGCACGATGTCGGGCAAGGCTTGAGATTGGCGGCCCGTGCTCATACTCGGAGGGAGCAGCGATGCTCGTGCGACGATGCCATGCAAGTGTCGAAGAGCGTTGGACGAGCGGTGTTTGTAACTTCAGCTTCTGGGAAAGTGCCCAATTGCAGGCAGATTATGAGTGCGCCCCTGCAACTGTGCAAGGAAGAAGAATGCTGTAGAAGGGGTAGCGACTGGAGACGAGCTGCATTGCGGCTACATGGATGCTGACAAGGCTGCGTGATCACTCACAGCCACGCCCCCGCACCAGGGGCAGTTCAGCTCTGGCACACAGCCTCGTCGTGGTCGGGCAACTAGTTCGGGCAACTTCAGTGGCCAAAAATGCAAATCGTGCTGTGTTGTTGATTGTTCCAGAAGCAACCCTAAACGGTATCAATATTTGATTTATTGCAGTACACCGCGTTTACTTTGTCGCCGTTTGGCGACTGAAGGCCTCGTCGAATGAGCACAGCGCACAATTGTGTGAATTTTACTCAATTTCGGAAAATTGTACCAAACATACCATCATGTCTGTTGAACTGGCATTGGCAGTCGTGGGTGCCGCAGACCTGTGCCTCAAGTACGTAGTGCTAGCGTTGATGTCGTGCTTAAACTTACACGTGGTCATAACAGATACGGCAAGGCTCTCGTCGAACTATACCACGATCTCAAGTCTGCAGATTCAGGTATCAGTGAGCGAATGACTTTCATTGAAGCGACATGGTATCGCACCGAAAAACAAGTCGAGTTCGTTCGGCGTGTCGCCCACACTATGAGCGTAGACCACTGCCGAATCCATATCGAGGTGCTTGAGACCTTGAAGGCGAAGTTGCTCGTCGCCATCACAAAAATTCGTCCTTTGGTTGAAGGTTGGAATTCGAAGAATTCCCTGGCAAGCAGCTTTACGAAACTCAAATACGCATTTGTACGCGAATCACTCGACAAGACGCTTACCGAACTGGAAAAGTGGCGAGATGTGTTTGACCCGACGTGGTACCTTATCATACTGAACAAGAGCGACGTTATCGACTCAGAACTCATAGAAGGGACCAGCAAGTCACTTCAGATGACGACTGATCCCTCTTCGTTGGCACTAATTACGGCACGGAATATTCGCCGAACCATGGGTGGAAGCGTAGCACCAGACACTCATGTCACCCTCGACGAATCCGGCCTGAATTGGGAAACGTCAAAACGAGTTCGCTACTCAACGACGCAAACCATTTGGCGAACAAGGTCGGAGAAATTTTTCCTCATCGACACAATTGCTTGCAGCAACGACCTGGACGTCCCGCGGGCCAGAGCAGACGCAGAAAGACTGGCAACCAAGCTCAAGCAAGTCGATCCCAAGACTTTTGGTCTTTTAAATTGCCAAGGAATTATCAAGCGCAAAGATTCTACTACAGGTCGGCTATCCTCGATTCATCTCGTATTTCGCCTGCGGCCTGAGGATGCTGGCTTGGTTAGCTTGCGAGAAGAGCTGCTGCGCGGGCACAGCTTCAGCCTGACCGCCGTTCTTGGGCTTGCACGCCGTCTAGCGATGGCGGTCAGCTTTGTTCACACATGTGGATTCGTGCACAAGAACATCAGGCCCGAGACGATTTTGTTATTCCCTGGGCACGCTAGCGGCAACGACCTGGTTCACACGCTGGGGTCTGCATTTCTGATGGGGTTTGATCGTTTCCGAAGTGCCAGCTTCCAGACCCTGCGAACCGGTGATGCTTCTTGGGAGCGAAATTTGTATCGGCACCCGCGAAGGCAGGGCATTCACATGCACGAAGACTACGTCATGCAGCATGATGTGTATGCGTTGGGCGTCTGCCTGCTGGAGATTGGACTTTGGGATTCATTTGTGGTCGATATCGGGGAAGAAAAAGAGGTTACGAGGCCTGCTTCCGTTTTCCAGGTAGACTTGAGCAATGAAAAGTTCCTGACAGACAAGACGCTGCAATTCGGGAAAGCGGTCAAGGACAATCTTGTGCAGCTGGCGAAGGAACGTCTGCCGCAGCGCATGGGCGATTTATATACGGCAGCGGTCGTTACGTGTCTTACCTGTCTAGATGAGGAGAATGAAGATTTTGGGAATGAGGAGGACATGCGCGATGAAGATGGGGTGTTGATAGGGGTGCGATTCATTGAAAAGGTGGTGTTTAAGCTAGGCGAGATAGCCCTTTGAGGTTTGATCGAGAGGTCTAAGACTACATGGGGAGAGGTTCTGTAGAGGCTTGGCATTTGTATGTATCTACCTTGATTTTGGCCAAAATCTTGTTGGCAGGTCGACCACGGCGAGGGCCTCCCTTCCGTGATGACAACAGCAACATATACAACGACATTGATACCAAGTATATGGACAGCGAGCAAAATTAGATAATGGATGTGATTATCGAATTGCTTGGCTTGAAAATTCACCATGTATTGCAGAAAAGGACGGGAAACATTGCTATGAAGATTTTATACAGGGTAGGTCACTGCTGCTGGCTGTCTGTTGGCGATTAATGTATCAAGACGGGAGAGGAGGGAAAATTTTGCGACAAGGTGCAGATCACTGGTAAAGAATCACGAACTAAAGTTACCCGAGAGCGGACCTGATTCTCTTACTGAGTACATTTACGACGCCACCATTCTCTGCTGCAACCACGTCTTCCTCTCCGTCTGAGACGCTATTGGGTGGTGCAGGCAATTCACTGCCACGGTCGGTGTACTTGTACATTGGCCGACAGCTGCACGAGCACACATGTACCTGCTGCATCGGCTTGGCGGCAGCCGGCTTGCGCCCGCAACGCAGAAGAAACACCAGCTGTCCTCGTCACAGTGATGACTCTTGAGTTACATGGCACGGAAAGCTGCATACGGCGGCAATCATCCGGCCCTTTTGTATTAAACCAACCTGGTCCTCCAATCTCCCGACAGCCAAGTATTCGGCACCTAGCTCCGACAGCTTCGGCAGCTAACAAGCTGCTTATTATTATTAGCGGAGTCACCCAGCGCTGCCGCCTTTTGATGCCTTCATTACCCCACCGCCGCCACTACGCCGCCCACACTGCAGCTCTAGCTGCCCCTCGCCAACTCCACAGCACCACAGTTAATAGCTGGACTGGTAGTTAGGCGGCCGTGAAACATCGACAGTCGACTGACGTCCGGCGACTGTATTTTTTCCCCTTCTTTTGTTTCCTCTGTCAGTCTATTCTCTACAAATCTTCATACAACTCGGCGTCCAGGTCTCAGGCCTCTCGCTCGGCACCTGGAAGCTCTGCTCTCAGCCCTCATTCGCGCACAAGAAGAACCCACATGTTAATACCTGCCGCCCGCCGCCCAGACGGCATTCACGGTTCTGTGACAGTGTTGGAGCTCTGTCGGTCAAGACACCGTTGCGATGGATCGATCCGTTGCCTCCGTCGACAGCTGCGACGCCGATCTACACACCCCGCCCGAAACGATCACGACTCGACCGAATCCATTTGAGGAAGATGACGCCTCTTCCCGCAAACGCCGCCGTACCTCTGCGTCGGCTTCCATGTCGCCCTCTCAACGAGACTCCTTCGATGACGATGCCGCAGCGAACAGTCCCCTTCAAAACTGCAACAAGAGTGACCCAAACACAATCCCAGCACAAGTCATCGCCACACCGCAGGACAGTTCCAACAGTCCACAGACATCCGTGGCTCCAGGCTCTCCGACCTCGCTCGATCCGTCAGGCCAGCTTACCCTTAGCTTGCGTCGAATAGTGGACGATAATCGCGACAATGTACCAACCTCGAAAACCGATTTGCTAAGCTCGGGGCTGAATACACAGCCTCCCAGGCAAAATCGCGCCCCAAGTGAGGATCGCGACATGATGGGTCTGCCATCTGATAACACGTCCTCGTCTGATCTGGAAGAGGTCGTCACGCCCCCAGAAGCGTTCCCGTTTCGACGAGCCAAAGACGATTTTCACGAACCTATAATTCGCCTAACGCAATATCTAGTTAATGGTGGGTTATCTACACCGTTGCTCCTAATTGTATCTATCCTAACAGCGAGCAACAGAGCCCAATGTGGACACGGCCAATCTCGAAATGCTTTCAGTATGGATGCAGTCAACTATCAAATTCTTTCAAGAGTCGGAAAGAAGTATAATATTACATACCCTGCAATTCCATCGAAAATTTTGGCTTTCATTCCCAGCAATCATGAATGCATTAACGACGACAAGGGCCCATGCCAGCGATGCCGACCCAATAACTTCTGCTATTCACGGTATTTTATCGCTCTATTCTCTGTTTACCGCCGCACTTGTCAAATATGACAATGCCACCCTGCAGTTGGCAATGGCTAGCGATTTTGACTCTGAAGAAGATCTGGCGCTTTTCTCCGCTGAATGTTTGCATATATGGTATGATCTTCTGTATATCGAAGAGCGCGAGTTTTCTAGCGGCGAACGGCGCAGCAGTTCATCTCCCTGGACTCGCAGCGAAATGTCGAGCGTTCTCTTCTGCCCCTTTCTCGCATCACATGGCAACACCACGCAGTGGATTAGCAAATTTGCATATGATCTGTCGAAATTTGCTACACCACCAAAATTTCGAATTCGCGATTTCGCTCTTGTCGTCTCTACTCTCAGTGATTGCATCGCAGAGGGTTATCGCGCAGTGGATGGCCAAGATGATTTCAACTCAAATGTTGCACCGGCTGCTGCCCACAATCAACAGAACCGAGAAACATGGCTGGCTCTATCCGATGCCCTTTTTGATATCATCGATAAGAATGCATCAGCCTTAAACATTGAGATGGTCAACAGATTACTTCGTGCCTTAGCCAACATGCTCCCTTTCATTTGCCAGGCGGATAGCAAGGAGAGGACGCAGCCCGATGGTGTGGACCGATGGCTTGAAAGTTATCAATCAAAGTATCCTACTGCGACAAACGAGATACTACAGAAAGGCGCTCCATGGGAATGGCGACTTAATGTATTGTCCAGGCTTATTCAGTCGGGATTGATGCAACTCAGAGTCATGGCTGTCAACACCCTGTGCGCTTACCTGTCCGATATCTGGACTCAGGAGGAGGGGAGCGATGATGGTCGAGAATTTATCCGACATCTTGGCCAAATTGTCTACAACGAGCTGTTTGAGCATATTGCCGGCCCATCATCCCATCCCGAGATCATCCTGGCAGGCGCAAACGCCATCGTCTTCCTAGCTGTATCTGACATGGGGACTGAGATACTTCTGGGCCAACTCTGGTGTTCTATTCAGTCTAGCCAAGATCCCCGAGTGGCTGATGCCATCATACGCATCACCAACAACGTTATTCCAGTTTTGGGCTATTCTCACCTGGTGCATCTCTGTGAAAAGTTTGACCAGGTTGATTTGCAAGATTTTTCACCGCTGCTCCGCCAACTTTGGGAAGCCTCAATAAGGGAAATGGTTTCAAAAGCACAGCATAATGGCCAAGCGCTTACGGCGCATCCATTCCTATCCAGCTTACGAGTATTGCGAGAGGTCCCCACTTGCGATAATGGTGCTCGCTATATGCATGTCGACCTACAAATGGCAGCAATACAACGAGTCAAAGAGCTACTTAGCTATGGACTTGAGGTTGACGTTCGACATGAGTTGTACAAGAGCTGCGTTTCACATCTCGAGTCTGATTCCAAAACTACCCTTGGAAGCCTTTGGTTTCTTTCTATATGCATACGACCAGCTATTGCTGGTGAGCTTCGTTATCTCACCGAGACTCACGACATTGTAAGAGTCGTCGTCGAGGAGCTAGAATCTGCATTGGGAAGTGCATCGAGCGAATCCACGCTAGTTTTGGCTGGTCATGCCAATCAAGCTCGCAGAGACTTCATCTCGCAAATAATTCATTTCCAGCCCAAATCGCTTACCGAGGAGCTGGGTGCCAGGCTTTGGGAACTTTTGGTTGGATCTAAGGCGCTCAATGCTGCTAACAGGAGCGCGGCTTGGCAGACCATATCCACGGTGGGAAACAACAGTGGCTTTCAAAACTCTTTCCTCCAGACTTGTTTCTCCAAGTATCTGCCTCAATTGTCACCCGAATGGTACTGTGAAGGAATGCTTAGCTTCGTCAAGGAAAATATACAGTTGCTCGTTAGTGACAGAGAAGACTTCAATCTGGACGACGAGGAATTTGTGGCTCAGAGTGGCGTGGAGCATTTGTGGCGTATCATTCGCTTTGCTCAAGATGAGAAAATTGCTAGGTCTGCCATGGCATTGCTTGCAGTCGGGGTCTACTTGGACAGCGGAGCAATCATGGCTTGCACCTTGAATCGAGCCCAGAATGTTCATCTCAAACTAGTGCGGCAATGCTTGAAGCTGATGCGCGATGCCAAGGACGCAATTCAGGTTGCTTCCTCGGATGATGCCGCAGATGACGACTCTATCGTTGTGGTAGAACCTGAACGCGAAATTCCGCAACAGAAACGTGAATTTTTACGCACACTTAGGCTGCTTCACTACTTCCTGGATGCGTACCGCAAGAACCCACGCTACGCTACGGTAGACTTACGATCTTTGGTGCCGAAATGTGCCGAAGAGATGCAAGGCGAAGCAGTAGAGCTTCAATACCAAACCTTTAGCGACGACGGCAACAGCGAGATCAAGCCGCTGCGAATTGGACAGGAGAATACCCTCGCGTCGCTGCTTGCCACTCTTCGAGACGTGACTGGGTTTCGGAGCTACAAGGCCTACTATCGCGGCCAACTGTTTGCCCCAACCGAGGTGGAAGTTGAGAAATCTTTACAAGAACTAGGTATGCTCCAGGGCTTGATCCTTTTGCAAAAAGATGCGACGGCACCTGAGATGCCAAGCCACATCAAGCCCGGATCGTCGCCTATCGAGATTGAAATTTTGTCTCACTTTTCTGAATTCTGGCATTATCTCATAATGGAGGAGATCATCGCCATGGAGGTAAGTAATGGCGAGAAATATTCCTACACTTCCGCTAATGTTACACAGACATATTCATTTCTACTGCGCCTTCCAGCCGATGGCCAGCTAAAAACGCGCCTGAGCGAGGATGGGTGCAAGTACGAAGACGAATTTATCCCCGACCAACCTTTCAGACTACTCTATACCATTTTCGCGCTGATGGAGAGCGTCAAAGATGCCCAATCGCGGCGATGTTCAGTGACTTTCAGCTCAGAGACTTCTGCCGCGGATCAGCCCTACAATCGCACCGTCTTTAACGCCCTGGAGCTTCTTGCGAGAGGACTGGACGATGAGCGAATCATGCAGGCCAAGTCAGATCGTGTCAAGATCCAAATAACGTCAGCTTTGCTCGTACAGTTCGTGCGGCTTCTTGATGGTAGGTTATATTTGCTTACTATGAAGTCAAATCTAATGTATATAAGACACAGTTGCACACCCGAGCGTTGGATCCAGCAAGGAGATACCCAAACCGTCTGCAACCCGAATGTTATCGGTACTGGACATTGCAATGAAATCGAACGAGGAAGAATTTGCTCATCTCAGTGCCAAGTGCCTTACTTTACTTCTGAGACTTGGTCTTGTCGATGCGGACTTCTGGTCTGCAATTGTCGAGGATCTCGCATTCCCCGAGCTGATGCGACGCTGCTGTGTCTTGTCGGATAAGAAGCAGTTTCGGCACTTCTGCGTCAGTATGATCGAGGACGTCGTAACCAAAGAAGCCGAGAGACACAAAACCAATGGTTGCATGGCGAAACACTTCTGGAACTGGGCCCTTGAAACGCTAGCCGCTATTCCCGACTTGCAAGAAGACTGCCATGAGCTGATGAAACTGATAGGTTTCCTGATAGGCAAAATGCACATCGCTTATCCTGAGAGTGTTGATCTTGAATTGCTGATCCACACATTTGCCAAGCGCCTGATGGAACATACATGCACCGAGGTAAGCCCTAGTTAGTGTCATCCGCTCAATTTACCTGGCTGATGTGTCTGCAGGATATCAACCAAGTCGAACCGTGCGACGTAGTCGCTGAGAGCCTCGTCAACCTTCTTCATATCTGCATTCACCGAAACGAGTTTTTAGCACAACCAGTCCTAAGGTAAGGTTTTCTGTCGCCTCTCAATCAAAATGCACCTAACACTCTGACTCAGTTCTACCATCTTTGTTCTGATGAAGAAGCATTTGTTTCCACATGAGGAGTACAGACTCAACGACTCTTTACCGAGGATAATTTTCAATCCCCAGACTCGAAAAAAGCTTTATGAATGTATTTTGAAGCTTTTGGACGGCCGTTCCGGTATATTGTCCCAAGTCTTACAGTTTCTGGACGAAATGGTCCCTTTCTATGCAGACGGAGGTAAGTATTGGGCGAATATGGCCGAAAAGAATAAGGGACTTGGCTGATACAAGACCAGCTGAACCGTATATCTACGATCTCCCTTTCCTTTTCGAACACGAAAAAGCATTGCGATCCCCCGCTGGATATGTTGGACTGCAGAATCTATCCAACACATGCTACCTGAACTCGCTTATGACACAGCTATATATGAACACAGGCTTTCGCACTTACTTAACATCTTTTGATGTCACCGAAGCTGACGATTCCAAGGCGCTCCTGTATGAAACTCAGAAATTGTTCGGATATCTCCAGGAGAGCATCAAGCGAGCAGTAGATCCATCCCTGTTTGTTGGAGCAATCAAGACATACGATCAAGGGCCAATCGACATTCACAACCAGATGGACGTGGACGAATTTTATAATCTTTTGTTTGATCGATGGGAGGCCCAACTTCCGAACTCAGCGGCGAAGAAGGAATTTCGTTCCATCTACGGCGGCCAGCTTGTGCAACAAATCAAATCAAAAGAGTGTGGTCACATATCGGAAAGGCTGGAACCTTTTTCAGCTATTCAGTGCGATATCAAGGGGAATTCGACACTCGAGGACAGTCTTCGAGCATATGTGGGCGGAGAGACGATGGACGGCGGTAAGAATTCTGGTGAATATGAGAAAGCGGGCTCTAACAAAGGATAGACAACAAATACAAATGCTCCTCGTGTGACAGACACGTTGATGCTGTGAAGAGGTTTGCCTCTATGTCCCAATCGAATGAGAACAGGAAGTTAACTTTTACAGGGCCTGTTTGAAGGATGTACCGGACAACGTCATCTTCCATTTAAAGCGGTTCGAATTTAATCTTCAAACACTCCAGCGAAGCAAAATCGACGACTATTTCGCGTTTCCTAATCAGCTGGACTTGCAGCCCTACACAGTCGAACATCTCAGCGGGTCAACACCACATGATCAGCAGGACATATTTGAGCTTGTTGGCGTCCTTGTCCACGCAGGAACAGCAGAATCTGGCCATTACTACTCCTACGTGCGTGAACGCTCATCAAATAAGGACGCGCCGGCGAAGTGGGTAGAATTCAATGACGATCAAGTATCGATCTGGAATCCTGCATCGATGGAAGCGTCGACTTTTGGAGGCCCTGATCGACACTCGATTTATGAAGAGAACAACATATCATTCGACAAGAGCTATAGCGCTTATATGCTGTTCTATCAACGCGTTTCGCCATCCAGAACAGCCCCCGAGCCAGAGTTGTCAACCCAAGCTGTTGAGTCAGCGTGTACGACGATTGATGAAGCTTTGAAGGCTCATATCCGCAATGAAAATCTTCTACTTTTGAGACGTCACTGTCTCTTTGACCCAAGCCATGCCAAATTTCTCCGCGCATGTGTCTGCGCGAGCCTTAGGCTAAATCTCCCTTTGCGAGAGATTGTGGCCGATGGAGATGACGACCTACAATTTCCATACCAGCTCGCTATCAGAACTGCGTTGAGCTACCTGGATCAAATATTCAGCCGCAACAAGGATGCCTCTTTCGCGATTTCTTTCTGCAAAGCATTGGCCGACATGGCAACATTACGTCAACCTTGTGCTTTGCATATTTTGCAGTATTTCCAAAGCCGTCCAGCAATTTTTCGGTCACTTTTGCTGCGCAATCCAGAGAAGCTTGTGCGAGCTGCGACAGGAAATCTCTTTGTTACATGCCTGGAAAAGCTTTCCAAGAGCTGTCCGCATCTGTTCTATGGACTGTCCAAGGCCACGGAGTCGGCTGATGATGACGAAGACGAGGACATGGATGATGACGATACAGCAAATGACTCCGTCCTGTTCCGCGCCGTGGGACTGCTCGGTCAGCTCTGGAAATTTTTCCAGCATCATATTCGAGCGTGGGATGAATATTTCTCAACAGTGCTACGCGTGGCTCGACTTGGAAGATACGAGTGCTCGGCTATTCTGGCTGCTGACTACCTGGAGAAGTGCTTGACCATTGTCACAGCGGATCGCTCCATGGAACTGGAGCAAAATTTTGCGAAGATGCTGCAAAATGTTTACCGGAGATTGGGAGGGCAACCACCTTCGTATCTCGCAGTTCTGGCCACGATTGAGTATTTGATGAGCCGACTCGAACCGGAGATCAGCAACGAGACCATCGTGGAAACTGCAGATGAGCGGCTAGCTTATACTGACGAATACTTGCCATGGACAGCATCAGAGGTTACATGGTTGCTGACACATCCCGAACAAGACGACACTAGCTTGTTCATGACGCGGCTTTTGGAGATTGACCAAGCCCCTGAAATCACGAGGTGTATTCTAGAGCGAATACTGCGGGCAGGGGAGCTACCAACCTCGAAGCTATTGAACTTGCTCCAGCAGACGATCCGGGGTGACGCAACAACAGAGCCTCTCGACGCGTTCATTCGAGCGGCATCAGTTGTTGTCAATAGCTGCAGCCTGGTCAGTGACGCCCAACGCTTAATTCAACACATCTCTGCCCAGGCGGCTAGCTTCCAGAACGGCGAGGGAGCGGCATTTCTGGGCTTGATCTGGCAAGCGATGGAAAACAGTCGCTCCAGTGAAGTGGAACGTGTTCAGATGCGAACTTATACTTTGCGCCTCACACCGAACTGGGCGCCGTACTTGCTCCAATACCCAGACGCCCCGGTACGAGCTGGAGCGGAACAAATCGTGGATGCGGCTCTGCGCTTACCCGCAGAGGAAACAGAATCGGCAGATGGCGAAGCAACAGCACTAGCAGGGGAGCTCGGACTAGCAATCGGAACGACTTGCTTGAGTTTCCTTCAAGAAGTACACATCAAGCGCAGCACATCTATCGAGCGCGAGTTTGCCGACATTTTAATTCGCGTGCTGTCAAAGTGTAATTCAGTTGTGACAGAAAGCGAAGTATTGGATGACGGAGCCAAGGAAGACTTTACCGAGCAGTATCAAGGTACGTCTGCTGCTGTAGTATGGCAAGAGACAGGGCTAACCAGGAGTGTAGAGACAATCGAGGAGATGGCCGGGCTTGTTGTTGATCGAGCGGATGAAGATGGATCTGGTAAGTCGAGCATATGACGATAAAAAAAGAAATTAGCTGACAGCTATAGACTGGGATGGGTCCGCACTCACATCTGAGCCTATGGAAGAGGACGCTGATACGGAGGAAGCGCTGGCCATACTAAGAAATAATGGCTACGCATGAAGCCCGGCGGGCAT
>JARDXD010000134.1:0-31013 GCA_029218145.1 Aphanocladium album
CTCCAAGGCAGCGTCGCCGTCGTCGTCATACTCCTCTCGATTGTCTTCTTCCGCGCCGCGCAGGGCTCTGCCGCCGGCCGCCCTCGCCGCTACATCGTCGACGCCCCCACGCCCGACTCCTCGTCCAAGCCCGCCGCCGTCAACTCATCCCACATTGCCTGCTACGCGCCGGCCACTGGCCAGTTCCTCGGCAACGTGCCGGCCGCGTCCACGACCGACATTGATGCCGCCGTCTCCGCCGCCGCCGCCGCCCAGCGCGCGTGGAGCACGACCACGCTCGCGCAGCGCAAGGCCGTGCTGCGCTCCATGCTGCAGCACGTCATGGACAATGCCGAGCAAATCTGCCGCGTGGCCGGGCTCGACAGCGGCAAGACGCTCATCGACGCGCAGCTGGGCGAGATCCTGGTCACGGTGGAGCGTCTGCAGTGGACGCTGCTGCACGGCGAAAAGGCCCTCGCGCCGGAGCGCCGGCCGACGAACCTGCTCATGACGTACAAGCGCAACACGGTCCGCTACGAACCCATGGGCGTCGTCGCGGCGCTGGTCAGCTGGAACTACCCCTTCCACAACATGCTGGGCCCCGTCATCAGCTCCATCTTTGCCGGCAACGGTGTGGTGGTCAAGGTGTCGGAGCAGACGGCGTGGTCGAGCGAGTACTTTGCCAGCATTGCCAAGGGTGCGCTGGCGGCGCACGGATTTGACACCGACCTGGTGCAAACATTTGCGTGCTGGCCCAAGGAGGCTGAGTTCTTGACCTCGCACACTGGAATCTCGCACATTACCTTTATCGGCAGCCAGTCTGTCGCGCACCACGTGGCCAAGTCGGCGGCCAAGGCACTTACACCCGTCGTGGCCGAGCTCGGCGGCAAAGACCCCTTCATCATCCTGGATTCGGCGAAAAAGGATCTCCCTCGCATCGCCGAAGTTGTTCTCCGCGGTACGTTCCAGGCGGCTGGCCAAAACTGCATCGGCATCGAGCGCGTGATTGCCTCTGGCCAGACCTACGACAGGCTGGTTGAGATGCTGGAGCCCCGCGTCAAGGCGATCCGCCTCGGACCTGACGCCGACATGGGTGCCATGATCTCGTCCGCCTCGTTTGACCGTCTCGAGAGCCTCGTCAACGCCGCCGTCGCCCAGGGCGCTCGCCTCCTCGCCGGCGGCAAGCGCTACGCTCACCCCGACTACCCCGACGCCACCTACTTTGAGCCCACCATGCTGGCCGACGTGACGCCCGACATGGGCATCGCCCGCCAGGAGTGCTTCGCGCCGGTCCTGACCCTCATGCGCGCCGAGGCGTCCACCGCCGACGCCATGCTCGCCGTGGCCAACGCCCCCAACTTTGGCCTCGGCGCCTCGGTCCACGGCTCGGAGCGCGATCCCGCCATGGAGCCCATCATCCGCGGCCTCAAGGCGGGCATGGTGGCCGTCAACGATTTTGCCGTCTACTACGCCGTGCAGCTGCCCTTTGGCGGCGTCCGCGGCTCCGGCTACGGTCGTTTCGCCGGCCAGGAGGGCCTGCGCGGCCTGTGCAATATCAAGAGCGTCTGCGAGGATCGCTTTGGCTGGCTTGGCGTCCGGACGGGTATCCCGCCGCCGATGCAGTATCCTGTGCCGAGCCAGAAGAACGGCTGGCGATTTGCACATGGCGTGGTCGAGGTTGGCTACGGGGAGCCTCCGAGAAAGGTCAAGGGTCTGATGGGCATGCTGAAGAACATGTAAAATATGAGGTGGTTGGAAAAAACGTTAATGATGGGTTACTCTGTACAATACTTAATAATTTTAATACAATTTACAGTCACAAAGCTGCGGGGGCTGCGAGTTTCCCTAATACTTGGTGTCGCATTTTGCTCAACTACCTATCACTTGACCCAAATTTTCTTCATCTCAGCTAATATCTCGAGACTTGAAGCCTCCAATGGCGAAAAAATGACACAATAAACTCAAATTCCTTTCATGCCAGGCCTGTGATGAACCTTTACCAGGCCATCGGAGCGGCGGGAGCGCCCCAAGCCTGAGGTGCAGGACCAGTCGGTGCTGCCATGGCTGCAGGTTGCTGAGGGCCTCCCCATGAAGCAACGGGCTGCTGCTGAGGAGGAGGCGGCGGAGCAGAGTTCCAACCATTCTGAGTAGCAGCCTGGGCGGGAGCGGGAGGACCAGCAAGCGGAGTATGCTGAAGAACGGGAGCAGAGGGAGCCTGCCAGCCATTGGCAGCGGGCGCAGGATCGACTGCAGCTCCCCAGCCATTGGAGGCCGCAGCAGCGGACACGGGATCAGGTGCAGCTCCCCAACCTTGAGAAGCCTCGGCAGCGGCCGGAGCTGAATCAACACCGTAGGCACCATCGTTGCCGGCATCCTGCTGCTCACTCTGCATTTCGTTGGGGTCAAAGTCCGATTCTGTCTCGAACTTGATCGCGGAACCAGGAGCAATATCCGGCTTGTAAATCGCAAGGAAATCAGGGATATCTTGGTTCGTCTCCAGCAAGGTGCGGGTAAGGACGCTCGCAATGGCCTCATCTCTCTCGGTGAAGAGCGAGGTGGCGACGCCACGATGACCGATTCGACCAGTTCGTCCTAATCATGTTAGTGAAGGCAAGTATATGGGAGTCTGGATCAGGCACATACCAATTCGATGAGTATACTCTTCGATTCCTCCATGATCCATAGAGGGCAGATCGTAGTTGATGACATGCATAACATTGCGCACGTCGATGCCACGGGCAGTGACTCCAGTAGCAATCAGGATTGGAGCCGTGCCAGCGCGAAATGAACGCATAGCAGCCTCGCGTTCCAGTTGCGTACGCTCGCTGTGCATAGACGTGACAGGCAGCTTCATGTTGAACAAAAAGTCGTCCAAGCAGTCAACCTCTTGACGGCTATTTGCAAAGATGATGGTTCGAACACCATGCATCTCGTTAAGAAGCTGTAACAAGACATTGCGCTTTTCATGAGGCTCAGTCTTCACGACAATCTGCTTGATGTTCTCCGTGGTGCTGCCAGCACGGCCGACGCGAAATCGAACGTGAGCAGCGGCAAGGTGCTCCTTGGCTAGATCGCGAGCTTCCTTGGGAAAAGTGGCGGAAAATAAACCGTACTTCACATTTCCTTCATCCTGGTCTAGAGAAGATTAGGAACAAGAAGTGAACTTGAAAAAGAATAAACTTACCACCACCGAGCATGATGCGCTGGATGTCTTCTTGCCAGCTCATGTCAAGCATCTCATCAGCCTCGTCGATGATGAGGTACTTGAGGCGTCGGAGTGTAAGCACACGAGGCTTGTTGAGGAAGCTGACGAGTCTGCCGGGAGTGCCGATCAGAATGTCGCAGCCACGGCTGAGCAAACGAATTTGTTCAGGTACTGGAGTACCACCGTAAACGACGCAAGGACGCAACATGGTCCTGTAGCAAAACTTGCGAGCCTCGTTGAAAATTTGAACAGCAAGCTCACGAGTGGGAGAAACAATGAGAACAAGGGGCTCGGCAGTAACCTCGTCACGTCCTTCACAGAATGTGGCCGGGTTTGGGCGCGGCGCGGCCAGCTTCTTTGCCTTTCCCATGAGACGACTCAAGATCGGGATCAAATAAGCGGCGGTTTTGCCCGACCCTGATCAGTTAGAATATGATGAGACAAGTGAGCGGACATGACATACCAGTTTGGGCAATACCAATCACGTCACGTCCTGAAATGATTGCCGGAATGGTGTACTTCTGAATTGGGGTTGGGTGGGTGTAGCCAGCCAAAAGAACATTCTCAAGCATCACAGGATGCAAACCAGCATCCTTGAAAGACTTGATCGATTCAACCTTGACTGGTCCCTCTTGCTTGACCTCGATGCTTTCGATGCTGAGAAGCGTTAGCTGAGAAACGCAAGCGGTGCGGTAGTACTAACCGTCTGAAGTCAAGGCCAGTCCTTTCATGACGCGTCGCTGGGTCACCAAAAAGCTCAAGCTCGAGGGCCTCAACCTTGGGGCCAACGTCGCCGTACTCGTCATTCCATTGGTAGATGGGAGCGCTACCGTCGAATGTGTCAGAGGACTGGATGAAGGCACCGTTCGGTGCAGCGTTTTGATCCGGAACGTGGTCCGGAGGGGGTTGAGCGTTGTCCATCTTGAAATCTGCCCGGGTTCTGCGTTGAAAGGAAGAAGTTAGAGTCAAACCGTGAAGAAAGAACGGAGATTTTGCACGTAGAGGAGTGAGCAGTGGATGATGGACAGACCTCTCAGCAGGATGAAGGTGGAAGAAGAACTCTTGAGAACTCCAAGGCTCAAGGCGAGTCTCTGATCAGAAAATTGCTGATGAGAGTGATGAGAGTGATGATGGAGGAAGAAGAAGGAAGGATGGAAGGAAGGGAGGAAGGAAGGAAGAGGGGAAATGACCAGTGTGCGAGCGAGTGTTTAAATAAACATGTAAAAAAGCTGCGAGCAGCTGGCAGCTGGCAGGCGGCCCGGCAACTGCACAAATTCACTTCCCCGTTTGCAGGGCAGAGGGAGCACAGTGCAGTTAGTATTTTGAGAGTTTCTTGGGAATTGAGAAAAATACTTGTTAAATGAGTATCTCTGGAGTTGTATTTACATGCAGCTGTAGCTGCTGCTGAAGGTCTCTCTCTGTATCATGGTTGTGGCGGGTTGACACCAGCTCATCCTGTCAGTACTATCCAGAACTCCGTCTTTTCAGCACTGTAGTCCAATTTTGAAGACCGACAACACTAGTCGTTGGCATTTTATCCATGTGCAGCCTTCAGCAGCGGTGGTGGCCGAGTGAATATTTCTTACGCCAGCCCAGTGAAGAACTTGCTCCTGATGCCCTCCTTTGCGGGGTTAAAATTCGTAATCGCGTACCAGAATCACCACAAGTCCAGCAAATCCTGCGTATCCAGTGCTGTTGATACCTCAAAGTCCTTCATGCCCCTGGCAAGCACCTGCTCTAGCCCAACCGCCGCTCGTCCCGTAACGCCGCCCTCCTTTTTCGTCTGGTCTATACCCTTGAGAACCGCTTCCAGGAAGCGCTTGTGAAATATTTGCTGTCTGGCCTCCTTGTTCGTGTACATCTCCGCGTCCTCGTCTCGTTGCGCCGTAAATAAATTCAGATACTCAAACGCGTTGCCAGAGCGCGGTATCGTGTACAAGTTATCCCAAAACTGCGCGCTCGTAGGAGCGGCCGCCACCTCGTCCTTGAAGCCCGCCTGCAGGAACTTGGCCAGCGTCGCTATTTGCTTGGCGCGGTTCTGCGCGTCCTTTGGCTTGAGCGTGGTCCTGGCGTTGGCCGCCGACGTCCAGCCCTTGGTCGACGAGGCCACCGCCCAGCCCATCATGGCGCAAAACGTCGTCAGCGTGCGCACCCAGCCGCTGGGGCAGGTGACAAGGTCGTCGTCGGCGACGTCGAGCAGCCAGTCCATGGCGGCCAGGGCGTCGTTGCTGATATCGCTCGACAGATGGGTCATGCCAGCGCGGATAAACATGATGCTGTACTCAATGACTGACTTGACCTCCTCGGCGGGCAGCATGCGTAGTAGCTTGAGCAGCTGCTGCCGGACGGGCGTCGCGCTGTCGGATATGAGGGGCACGAGCTTGGTAAGGACGGCAGCGGTGCCGACGGGGTTGACGGGCGGCTCCAGCGCGAGTTGGCTGGTCAGGTAGGCAAGCGCATCTTTGCGCTGCTTGTCGGACCGGGAAGAGGAGGCGAGGGAAAGGTTGTGCTTAAACTGCTGAACGACATCGGGTGCTTCGGTCGACAAGGACTGATGTCCCATAACAATTGCTGGCCAATGTTAGCAGACGCTGAAAATCCAGAGAATGGACACCATACATTTGGATTTGAAGCTAGTATCTGTAAAGTTCGAGGCCTTAGCTTTGGTCTTGCCGACTTTCAATTTCGTTTTCTGCGACAATCAGTATTCACATCGAATTTGGTTGAGGCGGATGGCATACCTGAAAGTCCTTGGCCTTCTCCTTCTTCTTTTTCATACTGGAACCCATCTTTGCGGGTATGTAGAGTCACTACCGTTTAGAAATACCGTCTCAATCGTCGTATTCTCAAAAAGCGCAATTGTTCCAGACTTTTGGCTTTGGAGTCGTCGTCGGGCAATGTAGAGGGGCAGGAAATTTTGGCGGTGTCGCTAGGCAAAATTGAAGCAGCGCGCGACGGCGCAGTGTCACTGCATCCACATCCCCACCACAGCAGCAAGCTGGATCGGGGTCTAGTGATACCGCCCCTCGCAGGACAGAGCTTCGTTCCCTCATTAAACATAACCGCACAGCCAACACTGCTTTATAATGGCTGATGTGACTAACGTAGGTTAAGGGACCCAAAAGTTGACGCAAGAGAGGAGTGGTGTGTGCGCTAACTTTTGGCGACGTAGGGAAACAGCGCCATCTTGGACGAGAAGCTGTCGCGCCTGTCTAAGAAGCCAGGCGTCAAGGCTAGCATCGTGATTGACCGGGCGAGCGGATCGATACTGAAGACGAGCGGCGATGTTTCGGTGCTAGGCACGACGCAGTCGCGGACGGCGTCGACCGCGGCGTCCTTTTCCAACGAGCCGGCTGCGGCCGAGGAAAGCACCTCCAAGGGCATCGACGACTTTGCGGCCATGATCTGGAAGTTTGTCAACAATTCGGGCGAGATGGTGGAAGAAATGGACAAGGACGTATGTGGTTGCTGGCGCGCATCGTGCGTAGGAAGGATCGAGTCGGCATAGGCTAACCAAGGACTTAGGATGAACTGCGACTGCTGCGACTACGAACCAAGAAGCATGAGATTGTGATTGTGCTTGACCCGAAATATTTGTTGACGGTCATCCACGATACACCCACTTCCTGAAAGGCCAGCGCGGCGCGAACGCGTACAAGGCAAGGAAAAATACATTGCGCCAGACCAATCTGCGACCGATTGGCGAGGCACGCGAGCCGGAGACCAAGCATGTGATCAGAGATACCCTTTCCCATGAGTCCAAAGCAATGACTTGATGCAGGAAACTGTCCTGGATAATAAGGCTATGGAATGTACATAAAACAAATCCACGTCGTAATGTTCCTGGTTGGCCTCGGTAGAATACGGCTCCGACGGCATCAAATATAGTGGAAAATATATCTTATTCCAGATGCCAAATTATTTGGCCCACACGAACGCTATTCACGTTGTGCCTGTGTTTTTATACCTAGTTTTACACGCTGCCCAACCAAACCGCAAGCCTTTGCTCCCAGCAGGCGTTCTACCCTCTATAACCATGCAAGACCAGACCCATGAGATATTCGTAACAACTAATCAATGGACTATTCGTTTTCGAGCGCTTATGCGGCGGCAGCGACGGGGGCGGGTGCACCAGTGGCAGTGCCAGAGCGGTCCGGAGGAGGCATGAAAAGAGGCATATATGTGACACCGAGGGCCATGACTGCAACATTCGACTGCATTAGCACCAAGTTCATACGCATATACCATCCTGTGTCTGAGTACGTACCGGAAAGACCGACGTTGAAGTAGCCGGGCGTACCGTTCTTCTTGGTCTCGGCGCTCTCGCCCAGCCAGTTCTGGATGGAAAAGACGACACCAGCCCTGCAAAGCCGTCCTGTTAGCAATTGTCCTTCCATGCTTCATTATATACGTAGTGCGAGTGTCTGGGATATCGGTTTTCTCTTTCGTATTCCGAGGGGTGGTATCGAGTCAGGGCACGTACCAGCCAACAAACTTGTTCCTCGTAAACATGGCGGCCATGGGCATCGTCGACGAGAGCGTCGAGCCAAACTCGGGGTTATCGCTCTTGGCGCTGGGCTCCTGGTAGGGAACGACTATCAATTCGGAAACGTTAGCAATCCATTGTCACCCTCTATTGTTGGCGCGGGCGCTGCGCTCTCCTATTCCACAGAGTCGGCGCAGTGGCGCAGGCTCGCATCGCGAGCTGTTGTGTTGATTGGGGGGGCCGGGAGGACAAAAACGTACTCAGGTCCGCGCGACGCATGTCCTTGGTGGGCGCCATTGTGAATTGTGCCTTCGAGATGACTGGGCGTTGGGAGTGGGAGGCTGGGGAGGGAAGTGCGGCGGTCGTGGGTTAGCTGGCCCAAAGTCTGGGGTTTGCGCAGCAGCCCGTTCCTCAAGGGGACCAAAACTGGCCTAGCGCGCCCACCCACTTCGACAACGGCGACGGAACTGGAGGCAGAGGCAGTTGAGTATCATATGAAGAGTTGAATGTGTAGATATATTAAAATTCAAAATAAGATAAAAATAGCATGCTATTCCGCTTCATGACCTGGCATTTCGGAAACCATCAGAGATATTTTATACAAATATTATTCTTTTTGTTTTTGCGCACTGCTGCTCAGTCCACGCGCACAACAACCTTGTAGCCCAGGGCGCCCGCCTCACGAATCGCGCACGCAAGGCAGCCTCGCTTGCGCCGGCTGATGATGGCGTTCCAACCTTGTTCGGAGCAAAGACTGCGGACCAGAATCTCGAGATCCGAGCCCGATTGCCGTTTGTGCGACTCATAGTGCATCTGAGCGGCAAAAGAAAAGCTGTATTTGCGGTCCGTTTGGGGCGAGCTGGACGGGGAGACGATGCGCTCGAGCACGGGCGACTGCGGCAACTCGACAATCTGCGTCATGCAGTCGATGACGAGGACTGAGTTACCAGGTGCCTTGTTGTCCGGGTGCCCGACGCCCAAGAGTTCCGACAGAGGCAGCTGCTTCTTCTGAATGACTTCAGAGATGTGCATTACTTTGTAGTTGAAGAACTTGTGCAAAGGATGACCTAGCTGCGTGTCAGAAACGTGAGAATTCTTATTCAAGTGGCAAATACATACCCATGCGATATAAAGCGCGTGAAGTGTTGCCAAGAGATGCGTCTCCAGAGATGTCAATCTCCCGAATAGTCGGGCTGGACGGCGACTTGACAAATCTCACCCCGCGTGGTGGCGAGCAAGGGTGAGCATTGACAAAGTTTACATCGTACAACAGGGAGAAGATGTGCTGCCGCTCGGGGATACCGTCGATTGCGACCCTAAAGGTGAGCGAAGCAGGCTGAGAAAAGAGATCCGGCGCTGGCGCAGACTCGTGTCGGGGTGTAGCCATGATCTCGGGCAACGGCGTAGGGTGGAGCGATACGGCCGAAGGGGACAGCTGCAGAGAAGCAAAATCGACATAAACGTTTGGCGGTGGCGTTTTGTATCGGTTCTCCCATGGCATCGTGAAATCAGCTGGCGATGCTGCTTCGTCTGAGCCATCACCGACAATGGAAGAGTCGCGTTCCAGTCGGCGTTTTGCCCAAATCCTGGATTTCTTGCCCAGATTCGCGACATCCTCTGCTCGGAGTTAGCGGATGGCCGCAGTGAAGAAATGAAAGACAACTTACCGGCAACATCTGTCACGTCAATATTTAACCAGCCGTCTGACACACCCGTGGGCACAATGTCAGTAGAGATCCAGCCCATGCATTCCGCAGAACCCTTTCCAGCAGCGAGCACACGGCCGACAATGCATGATGTGCTCCAAAAGCTCATGCCGGAGTAGACAAAGCCACCGCACAGATTGGCGAACGAACCAAGCTTGCTCATAGCAATATCGTCATTTTCCAGTAGTGTGGCCATCAGAAAGTGAGAAAGTCCATCGCCTGGCAGCATCAACCCAAAGACATATGATTTGGACATCCAGCCAGAAGGATGTAAGGCGGCCGCCAGTCGCCTTCGTCGAGCTCTGGCTCGTTCTCTGTGGTTGCCTCGCTGGCAGGTGACATCCCATGTACCGAAGTAATCACCCTTGGAGCCGTCTTGCGATTTCGCATCGAAGCCACAGTCGCACATGGATGTGTCGGGTTTCCTCTTGATGGCTTCTCGCATGTGGGTTGTGATGCGGGCTTCATAATCGTCAATTCCGGGCCATCTGAGCTTCTTGGCGAAGTGAATAAGCCCATCGACTTGTCGTTGGCCATTTCTTCCTTTGATAACGTAGTGACGCGCCGGGAATGCGGGCGTCATGTGGTTCTGGTTCTGGTGGTGTGCGAATGGCATGTGGCTTGCAATGGCAGCAAGCCAGCTGGCGCTCTTGGCTTTGATATTTTGAACAACTGTAGCATCATGATTGTTGGGGAGGTCTGCCTTGGGCTCTCCCTTAGGCTCTTCCTCGGGCTCCTCATCTTTAGTAGACTCGTCATCTGCGACGACGTCAATGTTGTCAAGCCAGCTACGGGCAAGTAGCAAAGACCATTTCACGGTCGAGTTGGCGGCGCGCTCGAATTGAACGACGTCCATAGGTCGAAAGGCTCCGGCGCCGTATTCCTCGCCTTGCGTGACGGCATCAAGTCGGATAAGAAGCTCTGTCGCCATGAGGATCTGCAGCAGAAGCCAGTATTTCTCTTCTGCCATCTCGTCGGAGCATTCGGTATTGTGAATGCTAGAGTCGCCGTCCAGGCGGTCGCCATGAGGCTCTCCCCAAAGAATCTGGCCGAGACGAATGCGCCACTCGACATGCGACAAGTCGATCCAGACATTGGGCGTTCCCAGGCACTTGAGCAGGCCGACAATCTGATTGGTCAAGCTGTGACTATCTTTTTTGTCGAGAGCAATGTAGCGCGGGCGCATAAAGTGACCAAACAGATCATTGTAAGACTCTGACGACTGTCGCTTCTTGAGATCATTGTTTCGGTATATCTGGCCGTTGCGTTGCAGACGGCCAAGGACCTCGGACTCGGGGATGCGGTGCAGCCAGCCTTCGTTGCTGAGCATGTGGTCGCGTGCGTCGACAATGGCGCGGGCCTTCTTGCCAATGCTGTCGAAGCCAAACTGCTCCTCCTCCAGAGCGTCGCTCACACCGAGCTCGAGCGCCGCCTGGTAGCCCATGGTGCCCTTCTCCAGCCCCTGCAGGCTGAGCATGTTGGGGCGCTCGCGGCAGCGGACGAAGAAGTGGGAGCGGCTGCGGCGCTCGGCCTGCTGCTTCTCGGCGGCGTCATGGTTGAGGTCGCGCGTGAGATGAGGGTGCGCAGTGACGCCGCTCCAGGCTTTGGCCTCAATCTGGCAGTGGTCGGTCAAATCGCGGATCTGCAGGTTCTCGTCAAAGGGGAATGCGACCGAGGGACTGGGGACGGAGATGAAGGGTCCCTCATTGCGAGCAAAGTACTGGGGCGCACCGGAGAAGAGCTTCTCCAGGTCTTCTTCGCTGAGCGTCGCCATGGTATTTTTACATGCAGGGAGCGCAGACAAGAAGCAGTGACGGCGATGGCATTGAGTTGCGAGACGGGTCGGGATTCAAGTCGGATGAGCAGACGAGGGTAGCAGTGACCGACCAGTTCGGCGGGGTCGTCGTTCGCGAACGAATGAGATTTGGTGGAGAGCTCGTAGTGTAGCTCGGCCGGTCGGGGCGATGACGTTGTTTAGGATGCAAAGTGCGAGGAATAAAAGGAGCAAAATTTTTGCAATTGGTAGATGAAGGGATTTCGAGAAAGATTGCTCGAGAAAAAGACGGTATTGCTGAACAAGGAAGCTCGCGTAATCAAGATGACATGATGAGTCCTGAGGTTGTGCCGCCATTACGCACGTACGGCGATGTGCAGCCTGCATTCGGCGCTGGCGCGAGGCCTAGCAGGGAAAGGAGGCACGGGGTCCGCCGGCACTGGGGCGGGGGATCAACCCAGGGCAGCCGCCGAAGTGGTAGCGCAATAGAGGACACGACATGGCGCATTTTGTGAATAACAAGAATGTGTTGATTTTGGGATTCTTTTTCCCGTCCAAGTAAAGTTTGCCGTTTACAATTGATCGGAATGGCCGATCTGCGAGGCCGACAACTACCTAGGTACCTTACAGCGGGCCTTGCCGCAGTTACAGCGCCGCCAGTGCCCTGGCACCACTACAATCTGCTATTTTTAGGGGCTGAGGCGCCATTTCCGGGGATGACCCCACTGGGGCAGGGACCCCGAAATGCTAAATGAGTGCTAAACAGTGCTAAATCAGGTGCTAGAGGAGCTTGGCTGGCATCATCCCTGCTTGCAATGCCTGTGCGATTGCTCATCTGGGCCCAGCACAGGACAAAATGGCGCCAGGTTGTTTGACAGAGATGAGTCTACTCTACAGGGGTTGGGATCCGGGCAGATCTTGTGTATTACTGTTGTGCAGGTTGTCAAAGATTGGAGGTGTGGTTGTTGGCGAAAGGCAAGACAAACGTCAATCGTTAGAAAAGAAGAAGGGACGAGGGGGATTAAATAGATACCAGGCAGAGACCGTTTCTACCATGGTAACAACACCCCCTGTATCATCTGCCAATGGTGCAGGTTGGCGATGGAGTCGCTGGCGTGCTGAAACGCAGGCGGAGACAGTCTGTGTGTCGTCCCGTGTCGCAGAGCTGCTGTCAAAAATCGCCAACACAAAGTCTTTTTTCGCACAGTTTTCGCTCTCAATTCTGTTTCTACTTTCATCAATTTCTCTATTGAACTGTCATTCTGCGATTTTGTGCCCAGTACAACCTGATCAATCGCGCCCGAACCTCGACCCCAGGAACCAAGAGACGATATATACAAAATGCAATTTCTGTCGTCAACAGCTCTCCTTCTCTGGTCGGCATCTCTCGTCAGCGCTGGAATCGTCATTACACCGATAAAGGATAATATGATCGTGCCAAAGACCTCTGGCGATTGCTTCTTTGGAGTCGTGACGCCGCAGGGCTGCGGGTAGGTTGTCCAGGTTGACGAACAAGACGAGCACGACTGACTCTGCTAATAGACCAAAGAGAGGATAAAAACGGTAACGACGAGAGGACTATAGATTTTGAAATTGAAAGCAAATATACGGGCGGAGGACTATGCCAGAAGCATGTACATTACCGCACCAACCATACACTAATACTACAACTACACGTTAATACACCACTGCACTTGCTGTAACTCCAAAGTCCAAATCTTTCATTAACTCACGTGCAAATATAGTCAATATTTACATAATTGCTACAGGTAGGCAGAGTTTAATGGTGATATTACCTGCATACTGCGTGAAACGCGTCGGGACCTTGACTCTCAGTTTCTCCTCCGGCGAAAAGCCATCCCGAAACGGCAGGCCCGCGAAACCAGAGCAAAGTTTCAGACCATCACTCGTTGTTTTATCCCTGCCATAACAAAACAGCATGTATTTATGCCGTAAGAAAAAGTCTCCTAAGTAATCAATGCTGATGCGCACAAGTTTCGCGACACCGTCGCATGCGGACAATCAAACGGTTTACAGCACCTGTTCAAAACAAGCTTCGCGAGTAGAAAGTAAACCATTCAATTCATGATAAAAAACCTGCAGTATGGGGGGATTCCTAAACCAAGTCTTCCAAGCAGATAGGCAATCCTTTGCCGCCAATGCAGGAAAACCATGATGAGCCGTCGAGATACATAGGAAATGATAAAAAAAAGAAATTGTAAAATAAAGAAAATTGTAACCACAAACCATTTTTCCCTCTAGTCAAGAAATCGTGATGGCTGCCACCAATATAAAAAAGAATTGTCCGTGTAAAGAGGGCAAAAAAACAACCAGATCTCGATTCTTTACGACAGATCAGAGATGCACTGGGACATTTGGCTGTCGCAAGCGGGCATCTGGACGTCCTTGACGGCGCCCGACTGCACGCCGTTCTGGCAGGCCGCGCGCTGCATCTCGCACGAGCGCTGGACGGCCTCGGTCTTGGTCGTGAAGCTGTTGCCCATGACGCCAAAGGGACGGTTCTTGTCGTTGGTCTGGCTGATCTCGGGAGCGCCGACGCCGCCCAGGGCCGCCGACTTGTTGGCACCGCCCTTGGCGGCAGAGTTGCCGTTGCCGTTGCCCGAGTTGACCTGGCCGTTGTTGCGGAGGTTGCCCTTGCCGGCTTCGTTGCCTTGCTGCTGCCCCGGCTGGCCCTGGCCCTGACGACCGTTTTGCTCTTGCTGACCAGCCTGACCTTGACCCTGACGACCAGCTTGTCCCTGGCCGGCTTGACCTTGACCAGCTTGTCCCTGGCCGGCTTGACCTTGACCAGCTTGTCCCTGGCCGGCTTGACCTTGACCAGCTTGACCTTGACCAGCTTGACCTTTACCGGCTTGTCCCTGCTGGCCCTGGCCCTGACGGCCGTTCTGCTCTTGCTGACCGGCTTGGCCCTGACCCTGGCGACCGTTCTGACCTTGACCCTGCTGACCCTGACCTTGACGACCGTTTTGACCCTGCTGGCCATTCTGGTTCTGGCCTTGGTTGGCCTGACCGTTCTGGCCTTGTTGTCCGCGGTTACCCTGACCCTGGTTGGCTTGGCCCTGGCCACCGTTGTTGACCTGTCCATTGTTGACTAGACCGCCCTTGTTTCCGTTGCCTTGCTGACCTTGACCCTGCTGGCCGTTGCCTTGCTGGCCATTGCCCTGCTGACCGCGGTTGCCCTGGCCGTTGTTGGCATTGTTGTTACCATTGTTACCATTGCCGTTGCCACCGACAGTGAAGCGAACACAGTCATCCTGAGCACCACGCTGGGCGACGGGCATGAGGACGGGCTGATGGTTGGAAGAAGAGGACATGCTGCACAGACGGTAATTGCCTGCGGGAAGACCGCCTGTGACCTTGGCAGACAGAAGACCACGGCCATTGCCGGCGTCGTTGATACCCTTGAAGAAGGCAAACTTCTGGGGGTCCAGAGGCTGAGTTGGGTTGAGGGTGCGACCAGTGTCTTGAACAGTGACGTGGGTGTGGCCGATGATGACACCCTGCTGGTTGAGATCCTGGGGCGCAGAGTAGTAGGTAGTGGTGGCATTGGTGAAGGAACCGGGGGCAAAGTTGATCATTTGCACTTGAATATCAAAGTCCTGCTTGGCGGGGAGGTTGTCACCGTTCTGAGGGTTGACGAAGACACTGGAGACCATCTTGGTAGTGGCGGGAATGTTACCCATGGCTGTGACAATGTTAAAATGTAATGTTCTGATAGAACAATTTGGTGATACTTACGAATACCGTTGCAAGATCCAGTGCGCACCTGAGCACCGTTGGTCAGGGTCTTGCCCTGGCAGAAGTTGATGAAGTTGTTGTTGGAGCTGCGTCAAGTTAGCCACGTATTTTCTGTAGAATTGATGGTTACATACGTCGCGGAGGCAGCTTGCTGATTGGAGCCAGGGTTGTTACCGTTGTTGGCGGAGCCTTTCTGCACGACATTGTTGGCCAGCTGAAGACCGCCGCCGCCGCCGTTGTTGTTGTTGTTGTTGTTGCCATTGTTGCCACCGTTATTGTTGCCTTGGCGGTTACCACCCTGACGGTTCTGACGACGCTCCATGGCGGCATGAACTGGAGAGCGGCGGAAATCAGCAGCGTCGGCGACCATGGCGGCGCCCACAAGGGCTGTAAGGAGAGCCGTGAGCTGCATTTTGAAGATTGTCGTCTAGACAGAAAACGATTGAAATTGCTGTAAAAAGGAGAGAAAAGCCGCACCAAGTCACAATCTATGGTTCCAGACCGAAGATGATTGTAAACGAGAGTCGATGAGCAAAGTTAAAAGTCGTAGATCGTGAGGAGCAAAGGAGCGAACGAACGCGGAAGACAAAAGCAGCCCAGCACGCTCAAGAAGAAAGAAGAATAGTGAATACGACCAGCGGTTGAAGAAGAGAAGGAGAAGAAAGGAACGGAAACGCAAAAGTCAAAGGAGAGGGGGAAATCTTTAAAACGTAAAAGAGACGGAGAGAGAGAGGAGGGGCGTGGCAAGAGGGGAACGCCAAGACCACGCCTTTAAGAACCCCAGCAGCATGGAAGAGAAAAATAAAAATGGCCCGCCAGAGACGAACAAGGGACGAGACGGAATCTCGGCTCGCCTGGCAGGGTGGGTGGGATGGATTCAGGTTTCCCCGGGGTGCAGCGTGCAGGAAGTGCGTGCTACGACGGGGCTGGCTAACCCGGCACACACGGCCGTAAACCTGGTCATTACAGCATCCCGGGTTCTTTTCTCTTTGGCTAGAAACCCCACGAGGACAAAACCGGCAGCGGTGGATACCGTCTGTTGATGGAATCACTGACGTCGACAGTCATCATGTGCGTATAAGTCTGCGTGGAGCGGCGACGGGCGTGGATGGCGGTGGTAGTGGTGCCTGGCATCTGGACAAGGGCTAGGTTTACGATGAGATTGGGTCGTGTTTGGGAATGCGGGAAGAGCAGACGAGGGCAGCAAAAGGTGTTGAAATTGGGAGGATCAGCGCAGTGGCTCCAAACCAGAGCAGTCGCAGCTTGAGAAGCCATCGGCATCTCGTCTACATAGAGCCTAGCGACACAGGGCTGCGACACGAAAATATGCAGCCCATTCGCTGGGCTGTAAGCGCTGTTGAGCCCTGCGGTGCCACCCAAACCACCTGCTGGAAATAACAAGAAGGAACATGAGAAATAATCGAGTGCCCAGTCATCTTAGCGGAACGGGTGCATAACGCCGCTACGTATAGTCTGAAGTGTAGAGTGTCGCAGACGTGAGGCAGCCCCTGGTCTGAAGTCGGAGGCCAGCCAATGACACGACGCCGCCCGTGCCCGGAGCGTCCCCATCGGGCGCATGGCCTCTTACACAGGTGAAGCGCGGCGCGAGACAAGGGCGTGGCCGGCCTTTTTTTTTCTTTTCCTCATCTCCCCTAATCGACGGGCGGACCAAACGTCTGAAGAAAACTGGACTGTTTGGGGGGGAAGGGGGGCCCGTCTAATCGAACAGGAAAGAATTTTGCGTGTTAATGCTGCAAAATTCCATCGCATTTGACTGAAAGTCTTTTTTGTCATCCGGTCCTTTTGCTATCCACACAGGACGCTTCTACACCAGCGGGTTTCCTATTCTGGTGCAACCCCGGCCGCACACTAATTCGCACCTTGTAGCCCGCTTGCGCCCGCCCATGAAATCGTTGGCTGATGACGAACTGCTGGCTACTGTGCTAGTTACAGTGTTACCGTGGCGGTGCTGACCCCTGCTCGACCTGGAGCTGATGGCACGCTTATCAGGGCTGCTCGTTCAATGGCAAGGCACTTATGCAGGTCTCGTCTCAGGTTTTGCAAGGTGCAATCGAGGCTCTGCAATAGTTTTTTTTTCTCTTTCGCATTTCAGAAATGTTTGAAGCAGGGCTGCAATTGAGGACGCCAATTGTCTTGGAAATACAGATTTTCTTACACCCGGCCGATGCGCTGCTGTGCCGTGAAGCCGGGTCTGGCAGCTGTGTGCCGGGTAAGATGTATGAGGCGCGGTCGCATGAACGAGGCGGCTTTCGGTTCTCGTCACCGCAGGGCCGAGAAAGTTGAACTATGAACGCCGCAATAGGGATGCTGTTCACTCGTAAGTCCATTTCCGCTTGGATGATCTGTCATTGATACTGTCGCGGTACCGTTTCCTGTAGCCGGCAGTTGCGGTCGTCACCCCGTTGCCAAGATGTCGATTGCCATATCGCTCTGAAACAGCCTCCAGCCGGAAATCAGGCAAGATAAATGAACTCCCCATTTTCGTCGCTTGTACGCATGAGAGAGTCTGGTCGGTAAATATGCATCGTACGAGCTCGATGAACAGGCCAATGTCCCCATTCGCTCGTCCGATTTGGAATGGTTTCGTCTGAACTAAGACTTGCTTGCAATGATGGCGGCTTCGCACCTAGTCTGGGCAGTGTGGTGCAGCAGGTTGAAGACAGATTGTTTCTGCGCTTTCAACATCCGCCGGCTGTGTCATAAAACGGGGCCGCTAAAACCTCAGTTACTGTCAAGACGAAGTTGTGTGTTTGCTAAATCATGTGTCTATTATTTAAATCATATTTGGTAGATTCTATCAAGTATGCACAAAGCCTTTTACAGTTCAATTTCAGCATCGCCCCCACCGTGGACACGGTGCGCGTTGTACTCCTCCGCAATCTTGTCCAGCAGCCCGGCCATTCTATAGCCAGCCAGGGCGACCTGCTTCTCGAGGATAGGTGCAGCGTCCTCGTAATACTGACCACCGAGCTCCTGTCCCTGGATAGCCTTGGGTCCTTGCGGAAGCACTGTGCTTCTGTTAGCGTTACCGTCAAAGGTGTTTCAAGACTGCTGTGCGACTTACCGTGAGAGCAAATGATGGCGTTGGCTTCGCGCGACCAGGCCAGAGCCGTGCTGTTAGTATCGGCCAGGTTGATGTCCTTGACCCACGACTCGCGCTCGTCTGCCCACTTGCCGTGGCGAATCTCGTCGGTGAGCTGCGTGGCCCAGCGCTTCGCGAGCGGGTAGGGCTTGCCGCGCAGGCCGCCCAGCCACTTCTCTAGGATGGAGCTGTCCCAGACATGATGCAGGTTGAGCTCGCGGCCGCCCCAGACGACGTGGATGCCGTTGCCGCCCCTGGACACGTCCTCGTTGTGCAGCGGCTGGTGCAGGTCGCCGACAAAGTGCACGACAAACTTGGCCGCCTGCGCGCGGCGCCACGCGGGCAGCGCCGGGTCGTACGCCTGCTCGGTGTAGTTGGTGAGCGACGAGACGACGCAGCCCGTCTGCTTGCAGTCGCGCTCCAGGTCCACGTTGCATGAGTGCGGCGGCTGGTCGTGGGCGTCGATGAAGTGAAACGTGCTGGTGAACTTGCCCCATTTCGTGTAGCGGATGGAGTCGGCCCAGCTGGCTATGGAGGCGAGGTAGTCATCGTCGGTGCGCTGGAGGAGCTCCTTGAGATAGGCTTCCGTGGAGTTGGCGATGAAGTTGCTGGCAATGTAAGCTGTGGTGATGTGGCCGAGACCTGGAGGAATGAGTTAGACGATCGCTAGATGGGGCTGCTGGTTTGGAAGCAGAAAAAGAAAGACAACATACTTCCCCAGGCGGAAACTGCGGGCAGCGAAAGAAGGCCGTACGTTGCGGCGGCGTTGAATCTCATGTTGACAAGGGAGTGTGAGTAAGGGGGGCTATGTTGTGAGATGAGGGTCGATTCACGGCAAATGGCCGCGATGTTGTATTTATTCCAGTATGGGTATTCAAAAAGTAGATGTAGAGAGCGCGCTTGGCCGCGTAAATGGGCCACGAGCCGTGTTTTTGATGATGAGACGGGCTGGTCTGCCTAAAGGAACGTCGAGAGCGTGATGCCTAGCACGAATCAAGACCCAAAGCAGCGGCCCACGTGAAACCGAGTCGTGTGGTTCACGCGCTCAGTCAGACGGCAGGGAATACCTTCGCGCCACCCAAAAAAAGCTAATTTGACCACTTTTAGTACCAATTCGGCAGTGCAAAATCGAAATGATAAAGAACAGAGACGAGCAAGAAGGATAATTCGGCGTGAAAGGGGATTTTTTTTTTTGGTCTGCAGAGTTGGGCTGCAAGTTGGTGTCTCGGCAGGGCGGCTGGGGCTAGTCGGGTACCTACACCGACGCCCACGAAGCAGCAACGCCAACGCCTTCATATCACACTTTGTGCCGCTCGGGGTTGGCAGCGTCATTCAGGCCAAAGTTACCCTAACTTTGGTTAAAAAGGCAGAAAATTCATTTCAGGACTCATATTGTTTACTGATCATGCCAAATACTCAAGAAAGTCCTAACGCCGACCTGAGCACCTTTCCAAATACCCATAGATCCTCAAATCGTGTAAACATTGGGGCAGGAGAGATGCGCATCAGGCCTGATTTTTGTAGATCGCACGCGATTCCATTATCTACAAAAAGCTTCATCGTCGACTCTACCACACTGGGGCTGTGAAATCGGAGGCTCAGCTGAGCCCCGCGTTGGCTCGCAGCGCGAGGCGTGATGAAGATAAAAGGCGCTGGCACACTGGGTGTCTTGGCTTGGAAATCGGCGAGAATACCATCGAGTAGATGCTCGACGTATGCCGTGAGAACCAACGACTTGGATCGCAAATCATACATTGCATGCTTGCAAATGACTGACAACGCCGCAGACAGTACTGTGAGATCCATGGCAGAAGGATTAGACACTTGAAAGCCAGCCGCACCCTCTATGGGCGTAAATGTTTGCATTTCTCGATTGTATCTCAGCTCCGGTGTGTTTCCGTACCAGCCTGATAAACGAGGCGGATAGGCGTCCTTGGCACCATCGAGCCCGTCCGGGACCGACTTGGAGCATCTCTCGTGAACAAAAGCTCCCGCAATCGAACCCGGGCCGCAGTTGAAGTACTTGTAATGGCACCAAACCGCAAAATCAACGTTCCATTCGTGCAACTTGAGCTCAACATTCCCGGCTGCATGAGCAAGATCCCAGCCAACAGTGATGCCGTACTTCTTGGCGTGCGCTGTGATCGTGGCAATGTCAAACAGCTGACCAGTGTAGTAGTGCACTCCCGGGAGCAATAGCAGGGCAGTGTCCTTCGCATGCTCATCGATGGCGCGCAATATGCGCTCAGTCGATATGACCTCCGTGCCCTCACTATCGCCGGAAATCTTGACAATACTTTCTTCTGGCTTGAATTTTCCATGCCACCTGACCTGGCTCTCGACAACGTACTGGTCGCTGGGAAACGGACCCGCCTCGGTCAAAATCTTGTGCCTCTGCTCCGTGGGGTTGTAAAACGCCGCCATCATCAAGTGTAGATTAACGGATAGCCCGTTCATGACTGTGACCTCGGTTTCGAGCGCGCCAACAACGGAAGCCAGCTTCTTCGCGCATTCTTGCGCCATGTCCTGCCATGGCTTCAAGGGCGAGTCCTCGAGTTGGATGTAATGACCTCTTACCCCCATTGTAGCCCAAGTTTCCAGTTGCGAGGCAACATACTTGCTAACTGCTTTTGGCTGTAGCCCTTGGCCATGAGCGGTCAGATATACACACTGTTCCGACGCTGCGTCGGTTTCCGGTACCAGGCTATTGAGACTCTTTTTGGCCAAAGCTGCCTTGGTCGGAATGATAAACTCGGGTCGCAAGACTTTGAGTTCATCCTGTGAGTCTAGCGACTGCGCAAAAGCCAACGAGTTGGCATCCGCGGGAAAGGCATCGGGGGCCAGCGTGCCGTCTCGTAGCGCCTTGATGTAGGTGGATAATGCCATTTCTGCCAAGAGAGGATGCGTGTTCCGTCGTCTTGAGGAACGAAAATTCAACCCCTCTCATACTAGTTTTTTTTCCTTTTTCTGCCAGCGGCAAGATGCGGCACATCACGCATAGATGAGCCCGAAGCAGTGCATAGACCTGGTTGATCATATGCAGCTTCGCCCCGCAACTTGTCATACCTGCATGCATGCGGGACCATCCGACACTAGTTGCGAAATGTCATAGGATCTGCCCTTTCCTTTTGTGGTCTCCTTCCCGGATTGCTCTTATCAAAAGCTTTCGTACCCTCGCCTACGCTTCCCACAAGATCGGCTTTCAAAACACCATCCACAAAATAGTTGCCCAGCCGCTGCGAACAAGTATTGACTATGGGCGCGTTGCCAGTCGAACAAGAGTCGGTGCTGTCGTATGTGCAGCACCAATATGGTGATCATGACTTGCAACGATTTGGTGTGTGGGAGCGCCCTGGCCCTTTCGAGACGTCGCTGGACTACTACTGGGTGGTGTAAGTCAATCGAGGTTCCGAATTGACGTGACTAACGGGGATCCGTAGATTTGTTCATGGCGGTGCGTGGCGTGACCCGCGAAATACCTTTAGGGATTTCATCCCTTCCGTGAATTACATGCAATCGTCTTCAGATCCCAATTTCGTCCTGGTGCGCGGCTTCATCAGTATCGACTATCGACTGTCGCCGAACCCAGAATTCCCACAGGAGCCAGAAAGCACGCCGACCCAGTCCTTCCGAGCAGCCAGATATCCAGATCACTTGCAAGATGTCTGCCGGGCTCTTTCGGCGGCCCAGAAACTCTATAATTTCCGCAACAACTACATTTATATCGGGCATTCGTCTGGTGCGACAATGGGTTTCCAACTGCTGATGGGAGAGAATCTGGTACCAAACCCTAAACTGCCGGCACAAATACATTTTCCTGCCACCATAATCTCCCTCTACGGGATATACGATATTGCTGGCCTTAATTCAAGGTATGGCGGGGAATACTCTGATTTCTTGGAAGGGGCCTACGGGCCGGACCAGGATGTCTGGAGGCAACTTTCGCCAGGCCTCTTCAAAGAAAATTTGACAGCAGCCTTTGATGGAGCTGTCTCCTCTCCTAATAGCTTCCATGTTATCTTGGCAGACTCTGCGGATGATAAGCTGTTGGACCCCGTGGAAGTAGAAACTATGAGGATGAAGCTCGTCAAAGACGGTGTAAATGTCTCGGTTGTGGATAATCTTGTCGGTGATCACGACTACATCTGGAAAAATCCCGCGCAACTGGCACAGCTAGTTTCTCAATGTATCAAAGTAGTTAATGCTACCAATTAGAAGCAGCAACTATGAGGACAAGACTCGTGTCGGTAAAAATGTCTCAATTTGTGGACATTGGACCAAAATCTTTCGGCACATTTGAAAACTTCTATTCACTATGTAAAATGGGTGATAGAAAGCAATTGATCTCTTCAAGGCACCTCTCTATCAAGAAAGCCTTGCAGCAATTTCGCAAAGAAGCTGTTTGATGATCCTAATCAGCTGAACGCAGTGGAACGAGTTGTCGTTGACTCTAAATCTTGGCAGAAAGACAGCGTGTTCCGAACGGTTTCTTTTGGTAAGCCCCGGCGTTGTGGGGGCTTTTGGTTCCACAAGCTGTCAATGCGCCTGCAGATTGCGGCTCACGAAAAGCAATATGAGAATGGATCAATGCAAGAGTAGTAATAGGCACGGCACGGCCCGGCTGTAGGCGATGTGCACTAACGTGACTCGGGGGCGGAATAGTCCAAATGTCTTCAACTGACAAGACTTTTGCTTTTCGTATAGTACAATCCCTGTTGGAAAATATGGAACGCAAGCCCTCCAGGGCCGCATGTGCCGTAGCGAGCTGTCAGTATAAATTTGCCAAAGCTGGTTGAAGAACTTGGTTCGAACGTATGCTGTAGCGCGCCGCTGAATAGCACAGTCATGGATAGCAGACTTGTGTCAGGACTTCTTGCCAAGCACGAAGGATCCCTTTCTCAGAATGGATTCCTACCGCCGTCATCTCCAATGGGGGAACTCCCGGATTCACGATACTCAGCCTGGGAGTTTTTGGCCATCAGGTTGCCTTCATTGATAAAGACGGGGCAGATTCGAGAGGCTGTTGAAGAATGTCCGATACTTTCTGCGAAATACCTTTGCGAAGAAGAAGCATGGAGGAGGGCATATGTGATACTCACATACGTTGCACACGCTTACATCTGGGGAGGCACACATCCGGCCGAGGTATGTGACACGTTACTGCTTGGATCCGATCTCACTCTAACCTCGATTGTGTTCACCAGGTTTTACCTCCTCAAATCAGCGTCCCCCTGCTCGAGGTTTCCTCGCACCTGTCGCTCCCGCCTGTTTTGACTGCAGCCGCTGCAAACCTATGGAACTTTTGTTCCGCTACTCCGACATGTCTCTCGTCTATTGAACCACTGATTTCCTTTACGAGAACACCCACAGAGTCGTGGTTCCTTGCTGTTGGTGTGGCGGTGGAAGCACACGGTGGTGCCGTTATTCAGACCCTTTTCACAGCCATGAAAGCTGCAAATATGGCAAAATTTGAAGCCATAGTCGACTGTTTCGAGAAATTAGCGGAGCAAATTGATGAGATTGCTACAATACTGGCCAGGTTACCAGAAAAGTGCGATCCAACAACGTTCTACCATGAGGTACGCCCTTTTTACGCAGGAACGAAGAACATGGCCGACGTCGGCTTGCCACGCGGCGTTTTCTTTGATACGGGGGAGGGTCGTGGTGAGTGGAAGCAGCTGCGAGGGGGCAGCAACGGTCAAAGCTCCTTGTTTCCGCTGATTGACATCTCACTGGGCATCCGACATAATTCTGCCGCTTCTGGCAACAAGGCACACGGAGCAGCCGACGACAACTACTACTCTGAAATACTAAACTACATGCCTCGCGAGCACAGAGAACTGCTCTTGGATTTCGCTCGCCTCTGGAACTTGCAAGACATTGTTGGAGCGGCACCGGATGAGGCCACTGCGCAGGCTTTGAGAACAGCACACGCGACAGCCACCGCAGCTCTGGCTCGGTTCCGCAGCAAGCATATACAAATTGTGTCGCGCTACATCATTGTGCCGTCCAGGAAGGCTTCTCCAGAGGCCAATGCTAGCGAGGCGCGTAATCTGGCTACCATGTATCGCGGCAAACCTGAAGCTGCGCTCATGGGGACTTCAGGAACAGAGCTCATTCCTTTTTTGAAGCAGGCGAGACAGCAAACGCTGCTCGCTTCTACGCAGTATTCACAATAATGAAGCTGAAAATAATTGTTTTCACTGTAATTTTTAAGTAATAAATAGTTTTGATTCTTCGTTGAGATTGCACGACATAGAGGACGGCTGCAGGTTGGTAGTTGCTCGTGTCTCCGCACTATCACCACTCGTGTATCGAGACAAGATCTTGAATATGCCCCTGGATATAATGGCTCGGACAACGCCGCGAAGCTGAAACTCTTGAGAGTCACCAAAACTTTCTTCAAAGGCTGATGTGCCGTTTTGTTGATAACAGAAGGGCATGCTGATATGGCTGTTGCCCGGTACCCCGCTCCCGCCACAATTGTGAGCCTCAAACACTGGCTGTTGCAGTTCAGCGCCACACCACAAATATCATTCATTCCATCCACAGTAAATCAGAATTCTAGCCTAAAGTTGAGTCTAGATGCGATTGCTTCAGCTCCATGACGGTGGCAACTACAGCCTCACCGATGATATCCCCGCCAACGAGGTGCCGCCGTACGCTATCCTATCTCACACCTGGGGTCCAGGTGAAGTCACACTCCCGGACTTGAAGCTGGCGGCAAGCGAGTGGCAGCAGAAAGATGGTTTTAGAAAGATTGAATTCTGCGCCGAGCAAGCAAAGCGGCATGGAGTGCGGTACTTTTGGGTGGATACATGCTGCATCGACAAGTCCAACAGCATCGAGCTGCAGACAGCCATCAACAGCATGTTTCGCTGGTATCGTGATGCAGCACAATGCTATGTATACATGGGCGATGTGTCAAAAGGTAATGCGACTGCTGCTGATAATAGAAGCGGGGCATGGGAGTCCTCATTTCGGGGTAGCAGGTGGTTCACGCGGGGCTGGACCTTGCAGGAGCTCATCGCTCCAAAGATTGTAGAGTTCTATTCAAAGGAAGGTACCTGGCTGGGGGATAAGATGTCCTTGGAAACAACGATCCGAGATATTACGGGTGTTCCCGTAGATGCGTTGCGAGGGACTGCGCTCTCCGAGTTTACCGTTGCCGAACGTGAATCATGGGTTCGCAACCGCCAGACAAAATATGAAGAGGATATGGCATACTCGCTACTCGGAATTTTCAACGTGTTTTTGCCTCTTATCTATGGTGAGGGAAAAGCAGAAGCACAAAGACGATTACGTGAAGAAGTTCAAAAAGCTGTCAAAGGTGAGCCAGACAGTCGCAGACTAACAGACAAATAGTTAACCTTACAAGGTCCGCCGCGAAACGACTTTTTAATCACCTTCAGCTTATCAGAAGCACCTGAAATACAAACTTTCGTCGCAAGAACAGATGAGCTTGGAGAGATGCGCTCAGCTCTGAGCTCAGACGGCAGCCGCCGCACCGTCACCCTCCACGGCCTCGGCGGGATTGGTAAAACCCAGCTAGCAGTGGCGTACATAAAAACACACCGGGACGAATATTCAGCCATATTTTGGATGAACATAAAAGATGAAAACGTAGTCAAGCAAAGTTTTGCGAAAGTGTCGAAGCAGATATTGCAGCAGCATCCTGGGGCGCGCTACCTGGACCAACTAGGCTCAGAGAGCGACTCAAAGGAAGTTGTGGAGGCTGTCAAAGCTTGGCTCAGCTTGCCAGGAAATACCAGGTGGCTAATTGTGTTTGATAATTATGACGATGCCAAAATGGCCGACGAGGAAAATGCTACGGGAGTTGACATTCGACAGTTTCTTCCGTCAGCACATCAGGGCTCCGTTATCATCACCACACGACTGTCAAACGTTGACATGGGCCATTCTATCCGAATAAATAAGATAGATTCGGTAGAGGATAACCTCAAGATTCTCTCGTCTACTTCCGGTCGACGTAACTTGGATCAAGGTAACGGCATTGTGCAAATTCATTCATGCCTTGCTTACAACTGTGAATAGATCCTGACATCCAGAAGCTCATTGATACACTGGATGGGTTGCCCCTGGCTCTTGCTACAGCTGGCGCATACTTGAGGCGTGTTTCAATGAGCTTGGCCAACTATCTGCGCCATTACAATACGTCCTGGTCAAAGCTTCATGAGAACACACCAAATCTCGGCTCGTACAAAGATAGGACACTATGCACTACCTGGTTAATTTCATATCGACAAGTTGAAAAACAAAATCCGCTTTCGGCTCATTTGTTACGTTGGTGGGCATATTTCGATAATCAGGATATCTGGTTTGAACTCATCTGCCACAAGATTGACAACAGCCCATCTTGGTTCTATGAAGTCGGTGATGAGTTGGGCTTCAATAATGCGATGGGAACACTGCACGACTACGGACTTGTTGAAATATGCAACAAAGGCCCTGATGCAGTTGGTTCACGAGGCTATAGCATCCACAGCTGTCTCCATGCATGGGCAACGCACGTATTGAACCGCGAGGCTGACGCAGACTTGAGATGCCTCGCCGTGCAATGCGTAGCCTATTGCGCTCCATCCAAAAGCCAGGCTCAGTTCTGGCTGCTTCAGAGGAGACTTCTGCCTCACGTCAAGGCCTCGTGCACTACTATCCAATGGAGCAAAAGCAGCTTGGACTTGGCATTCAGTAACCTTGCAATGCTATACGTGGACCAGGATCTGCTCGTTGAGGCTGAAGATCTTTTACTGCGAGCTCTTGCCGAGAATGAAAGAGTCTGTGGGAAGGACGATGGAAGTAGCCCGGAGTTACTGGACGCCTTGGGATGCACGTATGCCAGTCAAGGTAGGCTCAACGACTCGGAGCGCATGCTTCTTCGAGCTGTCGAGGGAAAAGAGGAAATCTATGGCCCGGATCACCCATCAACACTACGTACGCTGGATAGCTTGGCTTCTACACTTTTGCAAGGCCACAAAACCGTCGAAACTGAAGCACTGTACAGGAGGCTGCTGGCGGCGGAAACGGAAAAGGGTGGGCCTGCTACGAGTTCAAGCGTCTCTCTAATTCACAATATAGCAGTCCTTACTGCGGAGCGAGGACAAGTTAGAGAGGCTGGGGACTTATTTCAAAAGGTTCTTGGGTGGCAAGAACGTGAACTCGGGGCGAGTCACCCAACTACGCTTGCCACACGCAACAATCTGCAGCGCACCTATGTTATCCAAGGCAGATTTCAAGAAGCGCAATCTTTGGCTCTCCCATCCCTTGAAGACACCGTTAGACTTTGGGGCCCAAAGAGCACCAAAACATTGTCCGCGGTCACAGGTCTGGGACTCATCTACAATGGAGCAGGAAAGCTGGAGCTGGCCGAAGAAATGCACTCACAAGCCCTGCAAGGCATGGAGGAGATTCTGGGAGCTGATCACCCAGAGACACTCAAGGTGTTAGGCAACCTCGGCAACGTCTACGTGGCTCAAGGCAGGCTAGGTGAAGCTGAAAAAGTATGCCGGCGGGCGATGGCGGGGAACGCGAAGGCGCTGGGGCCGGAACACCCTGCGACCCTATTCACGATTCACACATTGGGAGATTTGTATCTGAAGCAGGGCAAAACGCGAGAAGGAGAAGAAATTCTGCAGCGCGCTCTGAAGGGTAGGGAAGAGGTGCTGGGCGCACATCACGCGTCGACGCTGCTAACGCTCGGCCAGCTCGCCCGATTATACCTTGAGCAAGACAGAATCGCTGAAGCCCAAGATGCATTTTTACGAGAGCTTGAGGGTTACGAAAAAGTATTTGGCAGCGACGACTACAGAACGCTCTTTGCCGTCGCCAACCTGGGGCTCATACACGGCAAGAAGGGCGAGCTACAGGAGGCAGAGGAGATGCATCGGCGCGCCGTTCAAGGCGCCGAGGCACTCGGAGATCTCGGAGACGTGTATCTGAAGCAAAAGAAGCTGGACGAGGCGGAGAGGATGTTTGCTACGGCGCTGGAGGGATACGAGAGGACAATGACGGACGAGGGCCGTGCGAAAAGTGAGGTTGCAGCCAAGGCGGCCAAGGGCATGTGCCATTGTCTCGTCGAGCAAGGCCGGCTTGACGAAGCAAGGAGCCATCTTAAGGGCCTTTGTGGCGATTTATCCAGATTTTACGACTCCACTGACGATAAGGTTTCGTCACTGGAGGTGTGGTTGCGAGAGTTGGACTTGGCTATCCAGGGTAGGGAGGAGAAGGAGGAGACGGCTGGGAGTGAGGTGACCACGACTACGAAGGACGGGCGGAAATTGCGCAAATCGTTGGCAGGGTTGTTTGCATTTCGGAACAGGTAGTTTATTTGTGTTATAGTTGGTTCGTGGGAGGTAGCGTTTGGGTAAGAATAAAATGAGCCGTCCGGGTCTTTGGGGGACACGCAAAGCTGCAAGTTAAAAAAAAGCTGATCTCTCAACACAGACACGAAAGAAAAAGGAGGAAAGGAATTTTTTTCGAGAAAACTGAACAAATCATGCAACAAAATGTATATAAATGAAGCAAAATACGAAAAGTATCCCAAGTTAATCCAGCCTTTACCGGATGGGAGTCGTCACAGTTGGTCACACAGCCTCAGTAGCGTGTGTGCGTGTCTCAAGAGCCTGCCACGCGCCTGCAAGACAGGCCTGTACAGATCTTCATCTGGCCTAGGCAGCCAGCGGCCACTAAAAAACGACAATGACATCCCCCACGCCGCCGCGCATCTTGCAGCTGGGCGCAGATAACTGGGTTTTACTAGTTATTATTAGCGGCAGCTGCAGGCTCCGAGACAGCTGCGAACTAGACTCATCCAAGTCATTCCCAGCGCCACCGCAGCTGCTCCCCCCGAAGCCGGCTGCGCTCAGTGACAACCAGCCCACCGAATCACGGTCCGTCGGCCAATGGGAGTGTCGCCTTTTACGAATCTGCCCCACGCAGCGATAAGAAACGGGACCGTATGACTGACTGCAGCCAGACTTTGGCCTCGTGAACACGCTACCAACCTGACCGCCAGCCAGCCTTTTTAAATCCTGAATCCTGCAGAAAAGATATCAATTCGTCTTGGGCGTGCCGGGAGATTTTTGACCGAATATATTCAACTATTTTTGCTTGAGCCGACGGCAGCACCCTGCAGCAGGACAACCTCTCGCGAACCCCTCTTATCGCACTGCAGGTATACACTTTTTTTTTCGCTTTCGGCAATGGGCGTCAATCTGGCTGCACTGGCTACGGCCATCGCGGCGCCGCACGACGACGGCATGCCGCTGCTCGAGGCCGTCTCGGGCATCTTTGGCAGCATTAGCATGGCATCGTGGATCTGCCTCATGGTATGGATTAACCCAACCTTTGCCAGACGCAGCATACTGATCGACGCAGCTCCCCCAGATGTTTGCCAACTACAAGGCCAAGAGCGCCGACGGCATCAGCATGACCTTTTTGATCGTATGGATGCTCGGCGACGTCACCAATCTGCTAGGTGCGTTTCTCCTCCTCTAAAAAATCGCTCTGCTTTCTCCAAGCTGACTCCATGCAGGCGCCTTCTTCACCCACCTCGCCCCGACCGCCATCGCCCTCGCCTGCTACTTTTGCGTCGCCGACTGCGTCCTCATCACCCAGTGCCTGTACTACAACAACCTCAACCGCCGCAAGGCCGCCCGCGCCGCCGCCCGCGCCGCCGAAGCCCACCACGCGACCGAAGACTCACCACTGCTCGGCCGTCGCGGCAGCGAGGAGGCGCACCGTCGTCGCGCGAGCCACTCCTCCCAGACCAAGACGCCGGTAGTCGGCGACGACGTCCTCGACACGAAGCCCTGGGTGCAGAACCTCGTCAGCCTGGTCGCCGTCTATGCCATTGGCTTCCTCGGCTGGTTCATCTCGTACAAGGCCGGCGCTTGGAAGGGAGGCGAGCCCGCGCCGCCTTCGGACCCAGATGAGCAGCGCACCACGCTGGAGCTGGTCGGCCTAATCCTGGGCTACGCCAGTGCCTTTTTCTACCTTGCGTACGTACCAAAGAGCATTTCTAGAAACGAAATTTGCCTCGCTAACAATCCTGCAGCGCCCGCGTGCCCCAAATTGTCAAAAACTACCGCGAAAAGTCGTGCGAGGGTAAGCACTCACCACACCGCACCCACCCACCGAGCTAAAACAGAAACTAACTGTCTCAGGTCTCGCCCTGCTCTTCTTCCTCCTCTCGCTCACTGGCAACGCCACCTACGGCGTCAGCCTCGTCACGTACTCGCAGGATAAAAAGTACCTGCTCAACGCGGTGCCCTGGCTGCTGGGCTCGGTCGGCACCATTTTCGAGGACTCCATCATTTTCATCCAGTTTCACATTTACGCCAACAATGCGCGCGTCTCGAACTCTTCGGTATAAAGGAGGAAGCCATGCATTATGCAATTTTTGGATATGAATTCATATGGGGGTTGAAGAAATTTGCATTTTCAGTTTGGGACTTTGCGGCGGTTGGATCTGCATGCATAACGGCGTTATCTGCCAGTCGGCCGGGCCAAGACGTGCCCGATCACGGCATTCCGAGTTTTTATTGTGTTTATCATCATGTATCAGGAATTATGGCATGGAGATGGCATCCTACGGGACCATCCTTAAATTTTTACGAATAAATTGTCTTGAAATTGAAGCCGCCTGCACGCGCCGGACATGTGTCGAGAGCTAGGCTGAACGCAGTCGCTGATAAGGCTCAGTACGATAGCGGATCCCTGAGATTCGCTGTGGGCAACGCTCCGATGGCGGGGCAGCAAAAGGTGTTTTATGGCGGGGCATGTGCTTGCTTGTGAGTCTTGACTAAAATTATTCCATCGACGCCATTTACATCCTCTTGCGTCTTTTGATTCCTGTGTTTTCATATTCCGAGCTTTCAATTCTAGTCCTAGCTCATATTGCAGTCCTCTCCGTTACAATGGCTACGCAACTACCTCCCAAGAAGTGCGGTACGTCTACCACCCACCACCCACCACCCACCCGC
>JARDXD010001062.1:0-30948 GCA_029218145.1 Aphanocladium album
CCTCTAGGTACTAAAAAAAAAAAAAGGGAGGTTCACCAGCATCACACACAACCGTACGGCTATATGCTCCATGCCGATGATACCATACAAGTGAACTATTTGCATTGATAAAGCCTCGTACATGACAATTGTGGTCCATTTGCACGATTGGCGGAGCGACGCTAATGTGCGACCGTACGCGTCGGTTACCTGGAACGCTCCACAAAGTGATTGCCGCTAACACCAAACTGGGCAAATCCAAGCCTTTGGTCGGGGTCCGCGGGTATCGACAACCGCCATATATAGGAGATGTGAAAATCGCGGCAGATAAAGGAGGGGAAAGCGTCTTCGGACAAAGGGAACTGAATTGCGCCCTCTACGTGGTCAGAAATCACAGCTATGCTGCTGTGAGGGATGTTGAGCTGGCTACGATGTATGTGGCAGAGAAGCAGGCCTCGCTGATGAGGCGCAGGGTGGAAAAGGATTCGAGTAGAGGCGGAATTGCCACAACTAGTGTTTTTTTGGTGCCAAAAGTATGCATTTGGCTTCCGAATAACAACAGGGGTCGAAATGAATGTCATATTGCATGTTTACGAGCAAAGAAAGGGGTTACTCATTTCTTTGATGTCTCCATCTATCCCGAACAATTCGGCAAGTAGATAATTCGTAGGCGCCACACCCCTCTGATTCATATTTTTATCTGAAAAGCGTATCAACTAATGATTGATATGCTTCGCGCCAGCGGCACAGTATTGTGGCAGAGCTAGTTCCACTTCCACTTCCACTTCCCCCGCCCGCCCATCTTCTTCCGCTGGGGACCGATGTCGCATCGTCTCGAGATAGCCAATGCCGCCAGTATTTCTAGCGCCAGGGAACTCTTGATCACTTACATCCACAGCATCTTGCAATGGCTTCCATTGAAGAACAGACCGACCATGCCACCTTTGATCCTCGTTTCCCACCGGGAACTATTCTCTTAGAAGACTGTAAGTTTCGAGCAGCTTCTGCATTTCCCATTATCTGCTGCGCACGCGCCGCCGCATGCCCACTAAACGTTAACTAACCCTCTCATGCCTTCAACTCGCAGTGCAGCATGGCACCGGCCAAGGCGACAGCGTCATCCTCCATCCCGTCCCGACGTCTGATCCCAATGATCCTCTCAACTGGGCCGCGTGGCGCAAATGGGTCAACTTTGCCTTTGTGCTTCTCTACGTGCTCCTGACGTTTGTGCAGCTCGACATCAGCTTCACCGCGTGGGCGCAGATGCAGACCGAGCTCGGCTTCTCCGTCAGCCAGCTCAACGGTTCCACGGCGCTCGGCTACGCGGGGCTCGGCGTCGGCAGCATCCTCTTCATCCCGCTCATGGACAAGCTCGGCCGCCGGCCGCTGTACATGCTCAGCTCGACGCTGCAGCTCGGCGCCTGCGTCTGGCTCGCCCGCACGCAGACCGTCGTCGACCTCTGGCTGGCCAACCTGCTCGCGGGCCTGGGCGGCGCCGTGTGCGAGACGATTGTGCAGGTCACTATCTCTGACGTCTTCTTCGTGCACGAGCACGCGTCGATGAATGCGTACTACATGTTTTTTACCTGCATGGGTGCGTATCTCGGGCCGGTCGCGGCAGGTTATGTTGTGGAAAGCCAAGGTTGGCGTTGGATCTGGTGGTGGTGTGTGATCCTGTTCGGGGTGCAGCTGGTTCTCATCATGTTTTGCTTTGAAGAGTCCAAGTATTCGGCAACAATCTTGGACGCGCAGCTTGCGCCGGGTGATGCAGAGAACAAGGACGCGGCTGCTACCACCGGATTCGAGAAGACAATATCCCAGGGAATGGACAGGACGCTGTCGCATCGTTTCATCGACCGTGACATCCCTGCCAAGCCGTATCGTGAGCGCATGGCACCTGTCACGGTTACAGACGGCCCTGTTTTTGGCAATCCACTCGACGCGGTGCGCACTCTCTTTACATTCCCGGCCATCTCCTACGCCGCCATTACATTTGGCAGCATTCTGGCCCTCTTCTCAATTCTGACGTCGGTGCAAGCGGCGTACATGTTTGGACCGCCATACAACTTCAGCGCGTCGGGCGTTGGATTGATGAACGTTGCACCATTCGTGGGTAGCATACCCGGGGCATATATCGGCGGTTACCTCAACGATCGCTGCATCTTCTGGTTGGCAAGGCGCAATGGCGGTGTATATGAACCTGAAATGCGTTTGTGGTTCATGCTCCCTGCTGCCGTTATCACCCCAGCCAGTGTGCTAATGCTCGGACTTGGTTTATATTACGTATGTGATGTCTGCCCGCAACTGCATGCCGATCAACTTCTAACAGTCTCTGTTAGGGAATATCATGGCCTCTCTTGGCCGTTGGCTTCGGCCTGTTTGGTTTCATCATGGCCGGCGCTGGCAGCATTGCGCTGTCCTACGCCATGGACTGCTACAGCGAGGTAAGTGCTCGTCCCGTAGGGGAACCTGCATATCATGGGGAAAAGTGCGGAGGCGTACTGACGTATAATTGGGTCTAGGTCATTGGCACAGCAATGATTGGCATCATCTTCACCCGCAACGTGCTGGCTGTCGGCGTACTCTTTGCGCTAAACCCCTGGATCGAGGCGATTGGTCTTCGGGACTTTCACATCATTATTGCCGTGTTAATATTTGTCATTCTCCTCCTGCCACTGCCCCTCTTGCAATGGGGCAAAAGAGCGAGATTCAGGTCCGCAAAAGCGTACACCAGCATGGCGCAACGTCAACCCACTTGTCGCGAGAGTTAGCCGTTGTTCTGGTGCAACTCATAGTCATGCAGTGCAAGAGAACAAGCCGTCAATATTTACGCAGAGCCTCATCACAGAAGAAAAGTGCATCGGATTGTCAGAAACAGCCCTGCATGTCATTCCCGCCTCGCCCCAAATCCGAGCTGTTCGTTTACGAACAACCCATGCACGATGCAGTAACCTAGCGCTCCTCCAGCTGGCCCGCCTCACCATAGCCTTGTGGGTATCTACTCTTGATCGACCATCTCAAAGCAGACATGGCCGAACCATTAAGCCCTGCCCACTTGTAAAACCGGCACCAGAGCGGACTGTCGGTAAAGAGAAAATTGTGGCATTCAAGTTTTTGCCAGAGGTGGTGGCTGGCGAGCTTGCTGACGGGACTTGCCTGTTGCGGCCTAGACGACGCTGACAAGGGCGCCCAACTCATCTGCAGCACGTAAACCGGAGCTTTTCCCAGGCATCTGGCGGCGGGGAAGCGGCCGAAGGATTGCAATAAAAGAGGATATTTAGCGTAGACGTCGTTATACTTGCCTATTTGTAACATGGATCAACGAGAGAAAATAGTAGGTGGCTTGCCGCTATTCGAGCAGCTGCCGCCGGCATTGAAGGTTTTACGTCGGAGAAACTCCGATAATTCGGGGGCGTGCTGGCCTTCAGTAGCTCGCCCTCACCTGACAGCCTTGCATTTCTGAAGGGACTGGCAACTAATAATAATTGTTGATAATGGCGACCTGCAGTAGCGCCAGTTGGTTGGCAACTATATAAAGCCCATCCAACAGCGCCAAAACTGACAGCTCTCTTTCTCCATCACACATCAATCAATCTACTCTTTCTTTAACAAAAACAAACAAAAACTCCTTCAAAATGCAGTTCAAGGCTCTCATCACCCTCGCCCTGGCCACCGCCGTCGCCGGCCTGTGCCACGGCGACGCCGACTGCCCCAGTGGCCAGCACTGCAAGCAGCAGGGCGAGTTCCCCAACATCAAGGTCTGCAGATAAATTACTCGGCCGATGAACAACACAACAAAAAAATCTCGACAAGTTGGTGCGCCGAGAGACTATGCTTTGGACATGTCCCCGGGCATGCCGTGGCAATAACAATGCCAAGGCGGCTTGGGGCGGACAAGTCGGATGCTGGTTGTGCGCTAGCACAAGGCTGGATGGATTATGGGCCTGGTTTTGAGGCACAGCGATTTGGGATTCAACAAAACAGTTAAACCGTAAATTGTCGATAATACAGAGACCTTTTATGACCAATTTGTGTCAACATGAATGTGACCGTGTGTAATCAGCTTTGACACGTAAGCTCTATATTATCTATGATGTATATCAATCTTTATATTCTATGCAGTATTCATCGCTGAGCCGCCTTGAGCCTCTTCATCTGTTCCAGGATTCTCGTCATGCGCGCATCGTCATCGTCCTCTCTGCCGTCTGCGCTATAGGCATTATCGTCGTCGTCAAACTCGTCCTGGTCGTACTCTTCGTCATCGGACGCATTCTTGTTGCGAAAGTAGTATGCGTTGCGGTTAAACTCATCCTCGGAATCAACCTCGTCTTCGGGATAGTCTGCCGTGTAGTGATTCTCCGCTGCACAAAAGTTAGCTCTCGTCCACGCTCATGGTCATCAGTATCAACCCTACCATTCTCGTCTTCCTCGTCCTCGTCCCAGTCCTCATCCTCGTCCTTTTGCGGCCCAAAGAAGAGAAGGCTCTCCTCCTCGCCGTCCAGCACCAAGAAGCCTACATCCGACGGCGAGACATCCATCGCCACCGAATTGGCCGGGATGCGAATGTACTCCTCAATTACCCAGTCATCATCGTCGCCATCCTCCTCCTCGCTCGCATCCGTCATGTTGGTGTCACCCTCCGTATCCATGGCCGCGCCCGGCGCAGGCACGTCGGGATGACGCTCGTGGTAGCGCTTCGCCGGCGCCTTGGGCTTGAACCGTGACGGCGACGCGGGCGTCTTGGCCGCCGCCGCCGCCGCCCTTTTGCGCTCCTCCTCCATGCTCTGCAGGTTCGCGCCCATTTCGCGCATGACCCATTCGTTCATGTCGGCCGTAATCTTGCTCATGTCCTCGGCCGCGCGGTCCGTCAGCGACGGCGGCAGCGGGTTCGCGGCGCTCGTCACCGTCACCCTGGGCGGCGTCGGTGCGTGGTCGTCCTCCGCCGCCTTGGCCGCTTCCCTGGACCGCTTGGCGACGCCGGGCCGCTTGAGATCCTTGGCTTCAACGTCCTTGGCCGCGCCGTTCGCCTCGCCTTCCACGGCCTGCAGCGCCAGCATGCTGCGACGCGGCTTGGGCGCCAGCTTCTTACGCCTCGAGCGCTCCACGAACAGCGTCGGCGTGCCGTAGCGGTCTCGTTTCGAGACTGAGCCAGCGGCCGCAGGATTGGCGGCGGCCGCGGCCAGCATGGCTTTTGACACACGGAAGCGGCGAGGCTCCAACGCCGACAGCGTCAATCTTTCGACATCTTGCTTTTCTTGCGTGGGTCCATCTCGTTTCGCCGCGTCGTCGTCGACCGTGGGTAGCGGACGTTTCGCATCACCTCCGAGGGCAGAGGCCTTCGGTTGCTGCTGCTGGGCGGTCGAGCCTCGTCGCTGGTAGACCCAGTGCGCACTGTCGCTGCGATGTCGCTTGGTACCTTCGTCAATATCTAGAAATGGGAAAAGGCAATGTCTTGTTAGCTGCATGCTCGTGTCACCGCGGTCGCGCGACAGAGAGGCCTACGTAGGAAGGTCACGGGCGATTCTTCCACCCGCTTGCGCTTGACGCGAATGACGTTGGGCGGCAGTGACATGGCGATGGCCTTGCACTATGGACAATGGGGATGCGGTGAGGTTTCCCGTAGACAAGCCTATTGTGCCTGTCGTGTGCCGTCGCAGGTGTCGGTCGCAAAAGTTGTGTGTCGTCAGATTCGGGGCTCCAGAATCGGCAGCGGGGTGACCGCCACCGTATAGTGGGGTCAGCCTTTTTGCCTTCATGTAAGTCATCGATACAGCGTAGAAGCTTCAGCCAGCCTAGAACTAGTATTTACGATGATGGGCAGCTTCAGTGTTTTCGAGTGATATTTAATCACTCCAGAGGTCATTGTTGAAGCCGGCTCCCGCGAGGCTGAATTACTCCTAGCAACTTCGCAAGCTTTATTTGATGGCAACGGTCATTCGTACGCAGTCACTCCAGCAGCCGGGACTTATTCATGAGAGAATGACTCTGGCACATTGTATGTTTTAAATTCATCTCTATAATTATCAATAAACCATTGCGGGTATTTACAGCAGAAGAGCAGCCGCGACAAAAGCAGCAAGACCAGTAGCACCAGTCATGATACCAGCAGCACCACCAGTAACGACAACAGGGGCGGTGGGAACAGCAGAGCCGCTGAGGCAGTTGTGGCAAGGAGTAGAGGAAGCAGGGACAACGGGGGCGCAGCTGGTGCAATCGGCCTTTTTGGTGGTGGGAGCAGCATTCGTGCAGTCCTCGGTCTTCTTGGTGGTGGTCAAGGTGGTGCAGTCCTCGCTCTTCTTGGTGGTGGTGGAAGTGCAGTCAATGGTAATGGTGGTGTTGAGGGAAACGGTAGGCTTCAGGGTAGAAGTGACATTGGTCTTGGGCGTGGTGATGGGGGTGACGGCGGTGCTGGTAGGAATGGGCGTGGTAGGGACGGGGCTGCCGGGGGTGGTGCCGGGAGTGACGGCGGTGCTGGTGGTGATGGGCTCGGTCGGGATGGGAGTGCCGGGCGTCGTCGCATCCGACGAGGTGACGGGAGCGGTAGTCGAGGTAGGGACGTTGGAAGAAGTCCAGACGTGGCTTGCCATCAGTTAGTTTTTCGCTTGCGTCCCTTCGGTCGAGCAATGCTGGGCGGGGTTGGGGAAACCACTTACTCGCCGGTGCACATGATGTGGCCGAGGCGCTCGACGAGGGGGTCGGCCGAGCGCTTGGCGGGATCGCAGTAGTCGTTGTAGTACGCCTCGTCGCGCAGGACGCAGAACTGGCCAAAGGCGCCGAGGGTAAAGGGCGCCTCGAGGCCGCTCTCCTGGCAGGCGGCGCTGTTGAGGCACTTCTCGACGGCGGACCACCTGTCGCCGGGGACGGAGCAGAAACAGCGGGCGTAGGCCAGGTCGTCGCCCTCGGGGCACGAGGTCTCGACGGCGTGGAGGCACTGGTAGCACTGCTTGTTGTCGTAGGCAAAATCGTTAAAGAGCGTGCCTTTGGCGACGACGGAGCCGGCGGCGGCAAGGGTGAAGAGAGCGGCGGTGATCCGGACCATGCTGATGGTGAAGAGTGAGGTGACTTGGGTTAGGTGTAAGTGTATGTAAAGAGCTGCAAAGAAAGAAGGATAACGAGAGGCTAGCAACGAAAGCGCAAGGGAACAGTATTGGTGTGTGGTTGATGAATGATAGGGCAGATCAGGTAGGTCACTCAGCTTATATATGAAGATCTCAACCCAAAACGATCAAGAACTACAAGCTCTCCTAGTCGAGGCTCTAACTATTTTGTCACGCTCTCGCACAGCACTGGTCAAATTGCTGCAATGGAGACGGTGCGAGACCCGAGACGGGTTAGAGAGCAGCATCATGGGGCAACGCGGAAGGAGCTGCTGGGCAGCTTTCGCTGCCAGGCTTCAAGATGATGTGAGCGTCGTTGGCGGCATAAGCACCATCCCGGCCAACTGTAACTTTTCAGATCTAGTTGTATTGTTTGTCCCAGACAGGCTTCCGAGCAAATTCAGTCGTGGTGGATCGGGGCTGCGAGACTGGTCATGGCAGCTTGTAACACGGTGAGGTGCATCGCGACCATGGAGCCTAATTTCCTCGCATAGATTGCAGAGAAATTTTCACCGACGCTTTTTGCCTCGCCCTATTTACCAGAATGGAAAGCAGTCGTCTCGCAATTAAGCAAATATTTGCAGTGCACCATGTATACAGCCGCACTTAACTTCACCAATATGCACTCGACGCCTGCCGATCTGCTTTTCATATTGATGATTTGTATCGATTCAAATTCAAGGGATATAGATCAAGCTGGCTTCTAGTAAACAAAAAAAAAACGCCAAAGTAATCGTTATTCAGTGGTATATGGCACAGTGAGGTCAATTACTGTCGCTTGGACGAGCGCATCATGAGGCCTTCGCCTGTGTCGGCCAGAGTCGCTTCGGCAATGTTTCTAAGCTCGCGTTTTTGGCTTCCGCCGGATGGTTCTTCAGCGATGGAGCCCAGCGAGGCGAGGGATAGGTTACGTTTGCTTCCGTTGGACAGCCTGTTCTCTCTGCGTCGATAGGCGCCGGGGCTTGCGGAACCCGATGAGCCGTCGTCGGAGTCAACGCTGCCTCGACGGCTCGACCGGCTGCACTCGACGGCGACGGGTTGTTCGCCCAGGCTAGACTGGATCTTGCGCAGGGTGCCCAGGATGGAAGACTTGTCGCAGGGAAAGGATTCTAGGGTGGGGTCGTTGATGTCAACTGGCGCATCGCCTGGGGTTCTAGGGGAAATTTCCCTCTTCAGCGGCCTGGTCGAGTCATGGGCATCGTCGTTGCCGTCGCTCAGGGTATAGGCGCCGAGTCGCTCATGGGCGAAGAGCGGGACGGTGAAGCTGACGGCGTCATTGCCGCTGCTGGGCTTTTCCGGTGACTTGGCTCGGAGAATGTTGCTCTTGGTACCCAGAGCGCTCTTGACTAGGGACGTTTAATTTTAGCCAATTTCTGGATCGTGATGTACTTACCAATCGGCTTTTGCTCGTCGACGGCCCAGTTCCCTTCCCGGCCTTGGCGAAACCTATACTGGTATTCTTTGCCAGGTTCGACCATGACGCGAATGGAATAGGTTTGTGGATTTTCAGATGATTCTGTGCAGTTCATCTCTTGGAGAAGCCATTCGGGCTTGGAAAAGGTGCCAGCTATAAATAGCGAGCCACCTTGGCAAGGCGCGCAGTAAGTGATGGTGTGGGGTATCGAATTGGATGGCGACATGTTGAAAATGTAAAAATCGCGCTGTTGATGCGCAATGAAGAATAGAGGGAGTATTGAGGCTCTGTTGAAGAGAGTGAAGAGTGCTGTTGAGGGTTGAGTTCCCAATCGACTATGACGATGCCGTGACGGGCTGGTAGGCGCAGCGCATAGTATGAATGTTGGGCGCGAAACGGCAGATGGCTGATAGATTTGGTGGGCGGATGTGTAGGAATAGCAGTTGTACCGAGAGGATGGTTTAGTTGATGAAAAGATGGAAAACCAGGTTGGCCTTGACGCAGCAGCCAGAGAATATAAGACACAAAAGTGAGGCGTTTAGATGAGGGACATTGAGGCGCGGTCGAGGCAGCCAAGGCGGGCAGTGAGGAGAGCAGGCACGTGCAAGATGGCACGGGGAAACGGTCTCGGGCAGTGGTGCACAGACAGATCGGTCGATTCGGGTGTATTGACTCGGGGTAAAAGTATTGCGAGTCGGGAAGAGGGGAAGGTCCTACTGTCGCCGAACGGTAAAGCTTAATTTGATGGGTGAAGAAAAGGGCGATAGTGTCTGCAGCAGTGGTTTGCCGCAAGCAGGTCTCGGGGAAAACGGGATGCGAGAGAAGAAGACGTGCAGCGGTTTGTGGAACGTCGGCGCTTTTAAAAGAGTTTGAGCGGCAGCTGCGGACAAGCTGCAGGCGATTCTGATTCAGAACGGATAGAAAGAAACGGGAAAAAAAAGGCCACTTTGGATGGGAGAGACAATAACCTTGGCTGAAAGTGGCCTGGGCGGATTGCCAGGATTGGCGGCCAAGAGAGGCGAAAACGTGCATTATGGCATGCATTGGCGCCCAGTGTCAAGCTTGGGCGGGGAAGGTCGACGCTAGCAGGAAGCCACCTGGGTGACCAATCCGGGACGTTGAAAATGTTTGGAAAATCGGATAATTTGGTAAATCGCGCAGAGTGAATCAAATCAGAAACAACGTCTTGGATTTTGACCACCATCCTCACTCATCCCTCTTGCTGGCCTTGCATCTCTCGGTAGGCCATGCTGCGTCGATTCGCCGTCCCCTCTTGTGGAGGGTTACAGCGGCTTACAGCGCACTGCGACCTGCGCCGCGACCTGCACCGGGCCCTGCAGCCCTGCTGGAGCCCTGCTGGAGCCGTTCTGCAGCCGTGCTGCAACGCCCCAGGCCTCGACTGGCCCTTTCTGCGCCCCGATGCCACCCTCCACCCAAATAGTGCCCATTTTTTACATAATTCTCTCCTGCCGCGAATACCGCTTCCTTCTCCTCCATGCAATTCTCAACTCCGAACCGAATTGACTTTGGCAGCATTACTGCTCTGCTGCCTTGGCATCGGCTTCCCGCCCCAAGCCTGCTTTCCACGCGTCCTCTATTCAGTGGAGTCGCTCCCCGCTAACTCGCAACGGCATGATGTCTGCTCTGCACTGCGTCATAGCCAAAAATGCCCATTGCCATGCAAAGCAGAACAGGATTTCACATCTGGAATTCATACCGACATGTTGTGTAGCTCCCCAATGCTGTAGCTGTATCCGATCGCCTGCATATCCCGCATGTACATGTCCAGCGCTAGCTCGCCGAAACCGCCGTCTTCGCCGAACTTGACCCATTTCCTCTTTGGGCCACCCACCAAGGTACGTACCCGCTAATATTGGAGACAGCTTGTACCAGCAAGAAAAAAAGTTCAAGGTTCTCCTAAATGCTTGCCACCACTTTATTAGACATCATCACCACAGCTTCCCCCGCGCCGTCATCATGAAGTCCGCGCTCCTGCATGCCGGCCTTTTGGCCAGCAGGACGACGCTGCCCCTTCGACCTGCGCTGCAGCCCTTGATACACCCCTGCATCGGCGCCCGATTCGCCTCCATGCGTCGCGATGCTCGCCCCTCGCGCATGGTCCTGTCCGACAATGTCCACCGCGCCCCCTCCTCCGGCAAGGACGCGCGACGGAAGCGCCAGGCTCCAGGTCCCTTTGGCGGCATGAACAGGCGGGTCGCCAACATTGACCCCCGACGCCTGCCGCGTACCGAGTTCGAAAAGCGCAGCGAAACCCGCAAGCCCGACGACCGCAAGGCCCTCAAGATGCACCGCGCCCTGGCTTCCGTCTCCTACGGCCGACGGACGAGCATGAAGGATCGCATGGCCGAGTACGAGTCCTTTTCGCAGTTCAATCTGCTGCCCGCGCTGCAGACGGCCATCGACCAAGAGCTCTTCAAGGGCCTGACGGACGTCCGCCCGACCCCCGTCCAGCGCCTGGCCATTCCCGCTCTCCTCGGCCAGACTTCGACCGGATTCACAGAAAAGACGCAAAAAACAGCTTCTACGAGCGTGGCGCCCGGAAAGGTGCCCTCGTTTCTGCTCGCCGCCGAGACTGGCTCCGGCAAGACGCTGGCCTACCTGCTACCAGCCATCAACGCCCTCAAGCAGGCCGAAGCCAGCGACCCCGATATTGCTGCCTACAACGAGCGCTTTGCCGCCGAAAAGAAGCGTCAAGAGGAAAGCAACGGAAAATGGAAGCCTTTCGACGAGCCCCATCCTACCATGGCCAGACCCAAGGTTGTCGTTCTGGTCCCCACCGCCGAGCTCTGCCAACAGGTCATGCGCGTGTCCAAGTCCATCTCACACGTCGCCAAGTTCAAGACGGAGATGCTCTCTTCCGACCTCAAGCCCCAGCAGATTCAGCGCAACGTATACTCTCCCAAGGGCCTCGATGTCATTGTCGCCACACCCCATCTGCTCGCCGCCATGGCCGATTCCGACCCAAACATTCTGTCTCGCGTCTCCCACCTCATCATCGACGAGGCCGACTCTCTCTTCGACCGTAGCTTTGCGCCCGTCACCATGGGCATTGTCGAGCGCGCCACACCCTCGCTGAAGCAATTCATCTGCTGCTCCGCCACGATCCCCAAGAAGCTCAACAACTACCTGGCTGTCAACTACCCCGAGATGAAGCGCATCGTCACGCCCAACCTCCATGCCATCCCGCGTCGCGTGCAGCTCGGTGTTCTTGACGTCTCCCGCGATCCGTACCGAAACAACAAGGACCTCGCCTGCGCCGAGTCCATCTTTACCATTGGCCGCGAGTCTGCCCAGCACGAAGGCCCCGTCAAGGAGGAGGTCGACGTCCGCCGCGTCATGGTCTTTGTCAACGAGCGTGAGAAAACGGAGGAGCTGGCCGAGTACCTCCGCTCCAAGGGCATCGACGCCCAGGCCCTTCACCGTGACACGCCCGAGAAGAAGCACGGCGAGATTCTCGAGGTTTTTACCAACCCAAACCCTCTGCGCGTCGCCCGACCAGACTCCAAAACGGCGCGCAGCTGGCTCTCCAGCATCAAAGTTTTGGTCGTTACGGATCTGGCCTCCCGAGGTATCGACACCGTTGCTGTGCGACACGTTATCCTCTACGATGTGCCGCACACAACCATTGACTTTATCCACCGCCTGGGTCGCGCTGGACGCATGGGTCGTCGTGGACGCGGTATTGTTCTGGTTGGCAACGACGATCGTCGCGACGTTGTTGCAGATGTCAAGAGAAGCATGTTTATGGGCCAGGCTTTGATTTGAGCGCTGGTTGTAAATTATTGTATATTATTTTTTGTAAAACATACCTGGAAAATCTTGCATTGGAGGCGTTTGGACAGGTTTCATACAGCTAGCTGCTCGTAGCTATTTCATCTACTCACGATACAATTTAAATCAATTCCATACTACACAAAGATACTCAACGAAAACGACGACAGCGTCGAGCATAATTGAGGCAATTATAAAGCAGCAAGAACAGGCTTTCCCCCGCGATAACGGAATCCTGAGTCTTGAGGTGGTGCTGGACCTGTTCCCCGACCTGGACTCCGACGACGACCGGGCGTACGGGGACTGTGACACGCTGGAGGAGCACTCCAGGGCCGAACGCGGCATGCATACGTGCTGCCAGCTCCGGGACGTGCTCTGCAGTTGGATTCGTAGATCTGGCACATTGGGGCAGCTGATCAATGAAGTGCACTTTTGGCTCGAGCTGGGCAACGGTAGTTGTCATTCTTTGCGGAAATGAAATTTGGGGGAGGGTTCTGTAGCAGGAGGGATAAATAGATGAGAAAACGAGTGGAGGCAGCAGCAGAAGTAAACGCCCGCTGCTCAGCCACGTTAGAAAGACTTATGTTTCTTATTTATTTAACTTTTCTTATTTCTTCTATTCTTTTGATTTTTCTTATTTTCTTAAATATTTACCTAGATTATAGATAATAGCTAACTGCGAAATTACTTAGTGAGAGTGCTTAAGCTTTTTTTGCCACTAGAATGATATCTCTTTAGAGATAATAAATTATTGCTATTAGTTAAGTAAAAGACTTACGCTATAAAACATGCAACTACTTGATGACGATCAAGTCTTGGTTGGATATTAATAGCTTTCCAAGGCGCATCAACTTTTTAGTGGGGCTGTCCTCCCCACACGCGTCGCGACGCGCCCAAGTATCGCCAAACTCCCGATATCCTCACTGTCACCCAAAACATCCAAACTCAACAACATCTGCGACAACCCCCACGCACGCCAAACACTCTTCTTAAATCTCTCAAGCCCTCACTTGTACATCGACACACGAATCAACGCTTCAACAATGGCTCGCACGCGGAGATCGCGTCAAGCCGCAGACGCTCCCGCCGCGGCGGTGCCCGACAGCGACACCGAGCAGCAAACCGCCCCTGCTCGCGGCCGCACGAGAACCAGCCGCGCCGCCCCCTCCAAGAGGCAAGAATCCGTCGACAATGCCGCTGCCGGACCATCATCTCGCGCGCCCGCCTCCTCGGTCCGCAACACCAGCGTCGACTCGGTCGAGATTGGCCGCCGCGCGTTGGAGACGCCGTCGCTCCGACGCGACACCACGGGCCTGGACCTGGCCGACGACAGCGTCTTTGGCGATCTCGGCGACAGCTTCGCCGACGGCGACACCCCCGACTACGACAGGGAGCCGCGTTCGGGCTCGACCACGCGCTCCTGGAGCACCTTCAAGCCGCGCTCGCGCCAATCGAGCTTCGTCGGCCGCAACGACCCTCCCATCCGGCCCAGCAGCCGCAGCGGCGCCAATACATCTGCTCTGACTTCATCCTTCAATATTGGTGCGTTTCGCCGCCGCGCCCGCGAGCCGAGTATTCTGGGCACCACTCGAAAGGGTCCCCGATCGGAGACGTCGGGTCGTGGCGGGCAGTCGGATCTAGAGAGCGAGGGCGAGTTTGCGCCTGATGCCGAGTCGACGCCGCTGCACAACAGACGCCGCACGCGGGCGAGTCTGGCGTCCAACGCCACGGCCGGGCGGAGAGATGTGTCTGCCAACGTGAGCTCGAGCACGGTGCGGACAACAAGGAAGCGAAAGAGTGAAGCCGCGGCCGAGGAGCGAGCGGCCAAGGCGACAAGAACAGAGGACACGGACAGCGATTCAGAAATTTCCGATCTCGCCTCGCCGCAGATGCCGCCGTCCACACCGATCCGTCAAAGAGCCATGTCGCCGATCAACTTGGATGAGATTAACGCGCCGCCTGCCAGCAGTGGATCGGAGGATGAGGACGATGTTTGGCCTGACATTCACGCGCTGGCGAAGCGTCGCCGTCGTCCCTCGGTTACAACGCCGCTACGAGCTGCTGGTGATGATGATGAGATTCTGTCCAACATCTCGTCTCCCCCGTCTCTGACGCACTCTCCCAACTTCAACGGCAGATCCACGCGTGGTCGCACTACTCACAGAGCCCATCAGCCCAAGCCTCTCACTACAGCTGACCTGGCCAATCTGCTGCCGAAGCGAAGGGCCAAGAAATCACGTCGTGAGAATGCTGGCAGCGATGAAGAAGAGGACGACGAGGAAGAGGAGGAAGAAGCTGAGGAGGAAGAGGTGCCCGTCACGCGCACACGTGGCGGCCGGATTAGCCGTCCTCCCAGCCGCGCCACCTCTGCCTCTGGCAACAAGCAGGGCCCCAGAACACCCGTTCGCCGAACCCGCAGCGCGTCCAAGAACAAGACGTACGGCCGTCGCTCCTCGGATAAGGAAAACAATTCGGACGGTGAGGAGGAAGGCGACAGCCAGTTCCAGCCCCTCGCCGATGATACCTTTGGCGACACCACAGCCACAGTGCCGCTGGACTTTCAGTCCATAGACGAGCTGAAGCGCGCGACCAAGAAGTTTAGCGAGGTGGACAAGTGGAAGCTTGACTACGAGGAGGTGGCGGAGAGCTTCTCGCCCAAGGGAGCTCGGTAGAGGTGCTGCAAGCTTTTGCTCGCGGCTTTGTTTCACTGGAAATCATTATTTTAATATCACGCTTGGATGATGGATATCTCGGGCCGGGCGGCCGGACATGGTCCTGAAAATGTTTATTACGTTTTTTCTTTGCTGGAGTACGAGGCTTGAGCTTTCATGGTTGACAGGATGGATTATTGGGAAGATTACTTTTTGCTATTAGCGATTTATTAAATACAACACACTCAAAGAGACTTGCTGTGTTTCGAATAGACAATTGTGACTAGTATTGTATATATACCATCGAGCATATTTGTATTGTCATAGTCTTACAAGCTTCACGGCACGGTCTATCTGCGTCGTGGCACAAGGCGGGACAGCATCATTACGCGCGTAGCGTCTTCCAGAAGGAACCCCACCGCTGTCGAACCCAACCATCCGCCCAATCACTTCTTCACTTTTACACCACGGAGCACATGTTTGTGCGCGGCTTGTGCGCCTTTTGCTCTTCAATCTGCCATTTAAATTTAAAAAACAAACATTTATATCACAACAATCTTTCCGGCTCGATACAGCTTAAAACTTGACCTTTTCCCCTCTTCGCTTCTGCGTGAGTACATCTGCGCTTGGGATAAACTTACGCCCACAGGTCCCTACACGTGTCAAATTCACTTCAACCCGCTTCTCTCTTATATTTTTTTGCCCCCTTCCGTATACAAGTTTAATATATTGTTAAAAATTTCGATATGGCAGGTAGCGACAAAGCCCACGGCCTGTCGCCGCTCGTCCCCGTGCCGTGGGCCAGCATCCGCAACTGGCTCGACCAGGCCGAGCAGATGCAGGCCATGACGGGCGGCTCGACGATGCACCTCCCGCACGTGCAGCTCCTGGCGCTCTCACGCTTTGCCAATTTTGTCGAAGAGCCTCCCGTGCCCAAGGAGGACTCTGTCAGCAAGCTCCTGCGTATGTCGTCCGCGATGCTGGCAGCTGCTGCTGCGCCAGCCGCAGCAGCCGCCGCAACGGCTTCTACTTCTTCTTCAACTACACCCATGGACGGCATCCGTTTTGCTAACGGAAGTGATGGGCCAGATCTCGTGCAAGGAAAACACCTGGGCGTGCCGACGTTTGAGATGGGCGACCCGGTGGACGTACCGTACCGAGGCGCCTTTCAGCTGCGCTGGCACTGCGTCTGCGTGCTGCCGTGGTGCGGCGAACGGTTCCCCAAGATGGAGGCGGGAGAGCCTGCGGCGCTATTTTTGAACAAAAAGGTACGCTTCTGAACTTTGCCTATCGTATTCTGTATGATGGCTAATGTGGAAAATGGGATGGGATGAATAGGACGCCAAACAATATGCTGCCGCGCTGGCTCTGGATTATCTCACTGGCTCAACTGCGACTGCGACTTCGCACACACCTCGCGAGACACCACAGAAAACCCCTCAGTTGCCGCTTCAGCAATTACCACAACAAATATCACACCCGATTCAACCTCCGCAACCCCCTCAACTACCCCAACTTCAACAGCCACCGCTGCAAGCCGCACCAAATCAGCCAAACACACCCATCATCTCTGGGCCTGCCACGCCTCCATCAGTCGGCAACCGTCCCAAGCGGCCTCTAGAGTCACCCACAGCTCGTGAGAATACCGCCTCCCCTCTCAAACAGCGCCATGTGCCACCGTCTCCCGCCGCGCCCGCGACCCAAGGCCCCGCTCCTGTTCCCCTCGGCTCGCCTACGGGCAAGGGTGAGGCGGCGGCCGAGCAGAATCGGCTCTTCAACAGCATCGCGCGCCTAACCGCGCGCCTGGGCATCTCGCAGCCGCAGTACAAGCTGACGCAGGACCTGAATCGGCCAAACTTCTTCAGCGGACGGGCGGAATTCTCGGTCGCGTCGCGCGTGCCGGACAATATCGCCGTGGTGCAGGACGTGCTGGGCAAAAAGCAGGCGCGCATCCAAATCGCAGAGCAGGTTTTGTCGTGGCTGGAGAACGAAGAGGCAAGAAGACAGGCTATGGTGGATGAACTGCTATCGGGGCTATAAATGGCGGAACGCTGTGACTGGAATTTGTTGGATTATGTTGGTCTGTACAAACAGATAGAATGTTACGATTGAATATGAACGTTTTGTCGAATCTTATTTTAGAGCTCTTTATTCTTGATGTCCTCCTCTATTGCTGTCTCTACCTCCCCGTCCTCTACCACGGCCGCCACGTCCTCGGCCTCCTCCTCCTCCTCCTCGCGGCCCCTTGCCGTGCGGGACAACCTTCTTGATGTCCGCCGGAATCTCCGCCACGACGACGCCATTCTCCCACAACACGCCCACATCCCCATTCCGTCCCTGCACGACCCTAAAGTACTCGGACCCCAGTACGCCGTTCTCATCGCCCTCGGTCAGGATGACGCCGTTGTCGCTCAGCCACCACTGGATGCCCGCCGCGATGCTCTTCTCCACGTCAATCTCGATGAGCAGCTGCGCGTCCCGGCGCATGCCGCTCACGACCCCCTCCTCGGGCGTGCCGGCCGAGCAGTGAATGTGGTTGCGGCCCATGACGCGCAGGCCGCCGGACTCGACGATGGGCTCCCAGAAGGCGTAGTAGGTGCCGTGCAGGACGCGCGCGGGGATGTTGCCGGCCTCGGCGGTGATGGGGACCAGCAGCGACGCCGACTCGAGCTTGATGGAGTGGCCCTGGTTGGCGCGGATGAGGTAGTCGCCGGCAGACGTCGAGGAGGAGGCGTCGTCGGTTTTGTGTTTGAGGGAGAAGCGCTGCTTTTCGTTGGTGGCGACGACGTCTTGCACGTCGGCCAGGGTGACGCCGAGAGACTTGATAGGGCCCCATTGCAGCTATTTTGTCAGTAGAGTTCTAGGAAGATAGTCTTGAAGTTTTCACTCACCACCTTGTCAAGAGAAGCGTATCCTTCGCTATCGAGCTCAATACCTGCATTCTCGGCTTGATGTCTCAATAGCTTTGAAAGTGCTCTTGAGACGTCGCTTGAGCGTCCGCCACTGCCGCCTCCACGTCCTCCGCGGCCTTTCCGCCCCCCTCCTCTGCTTTTTCCACCTAGGCCCTCAACTTTGTTCATAATCTTATCTTGGATATCCATATTGGCGGCGCCACTTGCCAGTCCGTCAGCCATACTAGCGAACTGAGATGAGCGTTGCGCTTGGCGATGAGTGGTGCGTCTATTTTGTGAGATGGAGCGGTGCGTCGTTGCGCGAGCTGCAGCAAGGGGTATGCCCGCTTCTGAAATGAGTTTTTGAGCAGCAACCCGTGTGACTCGTTGGAGCTGTGTCTTCATTTACGTTTTATGATGAGTGTGGTTTAGCTGAGGTCGCGTTTTGCGCCTTGCGAGGTTGATTTGTGAATGTCCGCCTAAAAATTAGTCACGCCGCGAGCCGTTGTGGAGGCGGCTGAGCGTGGGCGCGATCTGAGGTATAGCGATATCACTAGCTATCAAGAGCAACAAGGTCGCTATGGTCAAGTTTACCGCTAAATACTAGGGCACGCGTTGAGAATGAGCTCTAGATTGCGATGGACGGCAAGAGCTGTAATTCGCCCACCTTTTCATACACTGTAAACCCCCCATGCCACTAAGACACTCCTCATATGACGGGCACGAGCAAGTTCCTTAGGTTATTAGCTACACGCCATATAGCTGTTCAAGTTCTTCCTTCTTCTTTTTTCAAGCGCGCCGAGCGAGAGACACAGAAACATTGCTGCGCCATTGTAATCGTGAAAGTTTTTGGGGATGTATGCGCCAGCAGTTGCCAACATCAAGCCAGGCGCGCGCGGCGCACATGTACAGTGAGTGGGTGTACGCCTTATTACTGGGCGCCCAATATCTGCGACTACCCGTTTCTGCACGCCTTCCACTCTTACATTCACAAACGTGTGCACCCGCCACTTCAAGGTGCATTATGCTGCCAGATATATATGTTATCGAGTGTCGAGAAGGCGAGAAATTTACTTTACAATCATGTCATTCTCAAAATTCGAAATCATTGTTTGTTGATATTATCAAACTTCTTACCGAAAAACTGCCATATTCGCTGCCACTTCTGAGAGCGATACAGTTTGGTGCAGTCGCCCCAAATGACACCTTACTTTACGTGGTTTCACAGCTGGGCCAAACTATTGGCCAGACCCCAAATGATGCTGTGCATTTTCAAGCAGAGCATGTATGGACACTCGCATTTATAGACCGAGACAACTATCCCGGCACTGAGATGTGGACATTCTCTTCATTGGAGCTGTGCCGCACCATGAAAGCTTCTGTTGGCTTCCTGACTCCCGGTGACACACAAAGGAGTGCCTCGCCAATCTATTTTAGCAGTGAAGTCCAATTTGTGGCGACGCAGCAGATCCTCGCAATCCTCGCCCATGCTGCAGAGAATCGGCCGCGGCTGGTGGCCGACCGGCATCAGCTTCTGATGGGCAACGTTCACACCACCTTGGCCGCCTTGCTTACCACAACAGGTCTGGTCTGTAGCCAGAGCCCGACATATGGCAAGTACATATTTCCAGCTACAGAGACTACTGAGCCTGCACGGGTTGGCGGTACAGCGCACAAGACAATAGAGCTTCCTCGAGGTCTTGCCTGGGGCACAATCCTTCCGGGCGACCACGCCGACATCCTGCGTGCGCACCAGCGCATGAGCGTCGCACAGCTCCAGGAACTTCCAAGCGTGGTTGTCCGCGAGTCATCGGGGAGTGGGCACGGAAGGATTGCTGGGTATGCCTTCACCGGCCGTGACGGCGCTGTGAGCACGCTGTACGTCAACCCGGAGTTTAGGGGCAAAGGTGTCGCCAAGGCGGTAGTAGCACGAATGAGGAGCTCCGGGGCCTTGCTACCTCCTAGCTTGAAGAATTTGGCCGGCATGGACTGCGTTGAAGCCGAGCCCATTGCCATGGCAGGGATAGAACGAGACAATGTGGCAAGCATTGCCACTTTCCAGCCGTTGGGCGCGCAGTGGCTCTGGGATGTGTGCTGGCTTCTTGTTGATCTAAAGAGGGCTAGCAGCAATGTTTAAACTGTCGTAGAACACCTGCTCCCAAAAATATGAAGAATGAATCTCAGGCTGTTTTTTCACGGGATGCTCTTTATTGTGTCTGTGAATTTGTGCCTTTGTATGCGTGGAGTTCCATGTTTCTATTCCATACCTATGCAAAACAAACAGAAACGCGTAAGTAGACAAAATTCGAATGTATAGACCGATTCATCAAAAACATTAAGAAAACACTTACCAAAACACTTGCAATTCGTATGGTTAAGCGAAGGGTCCAGTTTTGTGCCTTGCCAGGTTGCCTTGTGAAGGTGCGCCTTAAAGATTAGTCACGCCACGAGCCGTTGTAGAGGCCGTTATAGACATTAGGCGATCCGGCGCAAGAGCAAGCGTAGAATAAATGAGATCAATAAAAGAATCGAGAGAGGCGCTGTGAGCTATCTGACCGACGTGCACCTTGAAACGGCTTGCTATTGCTATTAAAATTGAGCTTGCGTCGCCCAACAACCACTTTCAAGACTGTTCAGGCATAGCTCATAACAAGAATGCGCTATTGCTGCAAGGCTGGCCCAATTCCACCAATAGGTTAATGGTAGGCAGCAAGTTGTTCAATTGTTAAATAACCATCCTTCTCCAGGGTGACAACATTATCTCTGACTCCATGTGACTTGCATGAGAATTCCCAGTCAGGACAGGCTTCAGCCAGTGTGCCGGAAACTCTCACCCAGCATCCTTCAACAGTCACAAGGCAACGCTGTGCACGACCATCCGACAACAGGCGTTTGCAGTCACGATGGTCATTTTATTCGGCATTGCAGCGGCTGCTGCAGCTATAATCATGCTTAACCAACTTTTTCGCATTCACGCCATCCACGCAATGGTCACGACTTGCATTTCTCGGACAAACACACGCAACAAGACCAAGTTTGAGCATTTGAACAGATTTTTTGTTCCTCGTGGAACAAAATATGGCTCATCCAAAGATATGCTTGTTAGCTTTGAGTTTGAAAAGGATTCTGTGATTCTTGAAGTGCCCACTGGCAGCTCATGGTTCCCCATTTGTCATTGCCACAATGACCAAGAAATGTGCAGAGACGCGCATATCTTAGGCGGCCACTGGTATATTGACGGTATGGTCAGTAGCGTCCCAGGAGGCGCGCCGCCGGAACTACCCTATGCGTGGCGGCGTGTTCACATCAGTGTCCCGCCAGCTACAGTGCCTTGCCGGCTCAGACTGTCGGGCTCTAGAAAAGCGCGGGAGTTGGACCATCTAACTGTGAGCGCGGTAGAGGATGCTGAGGTCTACTTCAAGCTGTGCTCCACGCCACCCTGGGTGCGTTTGCTATACGGTGCGATAAAGGCCATTTCTCCCTCCGCCGCCGACAGGTTGGCACAGCGTCTGCTATGGGTTCAGTTACGAGTCATGTTCTTCTGTCATGACACTTGGGAATACCGCGGCCGGTCTCATATATATGATCTTCGCTACCCATTCAACAATAAACCACTTTGGGTCAAGAGGTTCGAAAAACGCAGCGCGCACTTCTTTTCGAAACAATTTCTGCGTATGAACTACTTCATGGGGCACGTGCTGCTGGGAATGGATCCTTCATATAGCGAGTACGAAATAGCGGAATAATCAGAATTCATAGCTGTCTACTTTGGAACCACAACTACCTGGTTCAGGAATGTCACAAGTGCAACATGCAGCGAAGCGGAGAACCCACGTTTGCCTCTTGACCCTATGCTCTGCTCTTTAGCAAAGGAGATCCCGAACAATACATTGTCAATTTCGGATTATAATCAATTGCATAATGTTGGGGATGACACAGCGGTCCAGAACGCTGATGGCCGTAACCATTAATGGTGGTGACGAGAGGTTTTTCACAATGTTCCATCCTAAGACACGCGCAAGTTGGCACATTGCACAGGCTGTTCCTCATGCCATGGTCTTAAAATTAGTATCTTAGCTGAGTAATTCTTATATCAAAACAGATTATTTCGACTCGTTGTGGGCATTTCGGGCCGCCGACATCTTCCGTGTTGCTTCGTTCAAATTGGTGCAATCTGTAGCAATACTGCGATCTCATTACCGATAATAGACAGAATTATATGAAAGGACTTACGGAGTACTATTCTCGTTTCTCCAAAACAAGTCTCTCGAGTGACATAAGATTATCTTCAGTGGCATTCTGCAAGGTACCCGATCCATCTCGTCGTCGTCAAAGAATCTTTAACTGGAAAGAAACGTGTTGCAAAGAAACACGATTGATTGGTTCATGAGTATATGCTGTTCAAAACAAATCAGTTATATCGGTTAAGTGGCCAGTTGGATGTTGAGTTTGAGTGGCTGCCTAGCCTGATCGCAAATGACACTACCTGCAGCCAACCAACCGTTGTTAGTCACGCCTCGCCCAACACTTCTCAACTCACGACTCGAAATTCTTAATTTCGCCCGTGATGGCGTTTATTCTCTTCTTCTTTCTGACTGTGGTCGTGTACATCTCCCTCCGCTTCCACACCGTCCACTCTCGATTCCTCACCTGCGCCACTCGCACCGACACCCGCCTCCAGACGCATTTTCCCAACTTGCGCCGCTTCCGCATCCCGCACCGCAATGCCCGAACGGACAGGCTGCCCGCGCCCATCGTCTCATTCGTCTTCGAGCCCGGCGCCTCCGTGCTCGTCGCCGTCCCCTTTCGCAGCGGCTGGTTCTCGCTTCGCGTCTACCACCGCACGCAGGAAATGTGCCGACAGATGGAGTGTGTGTCTGGGACCTGGTTTGCGGGTAGCACCCAAAGCAGCCGTCACGGTGTGATTTCGGCCGAGCGCCCGCTCCAATGGCATAGCTTTTCGCCCGGAGAAACGCGTCGCTATCGCCAAGATCCGTTTGGGTACGACGTGGTGGAGGAGACGAGTCGGCTGCGGCTGAGCGGCTCAGAAAAGGCGTGGCTGCTCGATCATCAGCTCGTGAGCGCGGTGCAGGATGCGGAGCTATACTTTAACCTCTGTTCCACGCCGATGATTCTGCGATTACTATACATGGTATTGAGGCTGGTGTGGGCGAGAGCAGCGGATTGGCTCGCTTTTCGGGTGCTCTGGGTGCAGCTTCGCGCCATGTCTTACCGCGGCGACACGTATGAATACCAAGGACGTTTTACGCTCTTTCGAATGTGTTATCTATTCGCTCCGCCTTCGTGGGTAGTGGAGCTTGAAGACCTGAGCGAGCACTGGCTCTCGACGCAGGTGCTCCGGAGTAGTCACTGGGTTGGCACCAGGCTGTTGGGGATGGAGTGCGAGTATGAGGAGTACAAGCTGTCTCCTAATGCGTGCTCGAATGCCTAAAGAGAATTTAACGTAAAAATCTTTCATGTTATATCAACTTGGAAGGGAATTAAAGAATTATAAAAATTAAATTAAATTATAAAAAAAATTGTTTAAGAAAGGCGATGATTATAAGTATCAATTGGAAGTTTCTCTGCTATCCCGCGGTGTTGTAATGCATTAATTACTTGGCTTGCACTCTCGCCTGCAATTCAGAGATGGCCAGTTGAACCCTATGGTCTGCGCTACGAAACAAGTTGCCTACGCCACAGTACAAGTCACCAGCGGGGCAGTAGTATAAATTCAGCCTGCGTCATCTGATATGTTGATCTACACTTAAATGACAATCAATCTGCGCAATCATCATACGATTGCCGCGGAGAGACCGAGTGGGATACCCAGCAGCCTAATTGCAATGCGGTGGCTGAGCGCCAAACCCGTCACTCTGGAGTCTAGCGGGCACCCCCTAACTTATAAACCCGCTCCACTTCAACGGCTGCGGCATCAATCTTCAATTGCCGTTGCCAAGAGCACTGCGTCGGCGCGCTGGAGATGGAAAATTGTCAATTCTGTAAATGGACTTGGCATCATGCGCATGGTTTGCCTACCCCCCGAAATTTAACAATGGCTGCGCAAATGTGTAAGCAAGCGCGGCATCGCCACGACTGCCGTGACTCGATTACACTCGATTGCTCCACTGTAGAAGCTCTCCCACTCGGCCTCCCACTTTGTTATCCCACATGGTTACCTGAGCCAACCTTCATGCTGTCGGTTGCTGATGTCTTTGAGTAGATATATAGTATATAGTCTCGCGATGTGGTCGCATGTCTCATCATTAAACTCCAAGCATCTCATTCAAGCCAACTCATTCAAGCCCAACTCATCAACTCAATTCACAATGTATACTATGTGCTCCAGCTCTCTCGCCTCTCTGCTCGCCCTGAGTGCCGTTGGCCACTCTATGCCCGCAGCTTGCAGCAGCGGCGGCGGCGATCTGGTTTTGAACAACTTTCAGCTCTATCCCGAAAATGCGGATTACGACCCCAACAGTGACCTTGCATTCTTCAGGTAAGTTTTTCCCAAGCAATTCTTCCCATTTCAGTTCCTGCGCATCGTGAAGCTGACTTGAACAGCGTGCTTTACAACGCCTCTGTCGCAGTTTACAACCCGTCTTCCAACAGCTTCGAAGAGAACATCAACTTTCCTCAAACCATGGAGCCTGTATTCCACGCCAGCGGTATCGACGTGGACGCGACCAACAGAAAGCTGTCCGTCCTCATCAATGCGGGCGTGGCCTTTGACACCGAGGGCGCCAACGTCACCGGAGACAACTTCCTCTACAAAGTCGACCTGAGCGGCCCGGAGAGACAGGTCCTCTGGGGCACCAACTTATCCGCCGTCACAAACGGAGCCTACGGCGGCTGCCAAGATGCCGCGAGCGATGCCGCCGGCAACACCTACGCGGTCTGCACGTACCCGTCTGCCATCCTCAAGGTCACGCCCGACGGCACCCAGGCTAGCCCCTGGTACCTCAGCAACTACACCGCGCCTGGCGCCAGCCCGGTCGAGGCCGGTCTCAGCGGCATCGTGTCCGTCGGTGACTTCCTGGTCGGACCCGAGAGCCGCGGCCGCCGCCTCCTTCGCTTCGACACCCGGGCGGCAGCGCCGGAGCCCGTCGAGATTCCCATCGCCGGCTACAACGCGTCGGTCTGGGGCAGTTCGGACGGCGCCTTCCTGCCTCCCAAGTACGACGGCAAGGTCCTCCTCGTCTCGGACAACACCCAGGGCACCATTGTCCTCGTGTCCACCGACGGATGGCAGTCGGCGACGCAGGTTGGCTTCGTGCCCAAGAGCTCGGAGGAGGGCTTTTCGGTGGCGACGCTGCAGCTGCGCGGCCGTGTCTACACCGTCAACGAGTTCTTTGCCGATGCGGCCAACCCCAAGGTTGCTGGCACCAACGCCGGCCCGCGCGCGCAGTTTCCGCTGCAGGATATCAACAAGCAAGTTTACAGCATGGTGAAGAGCTACATCAACTAGCGAAATAAATACCACATGTACTATATAGCAATGTTTTTCCCACATACTATAGACTATAGAGCTGACTAGCCGAATTTTCCAAAAGTGTTTCAATTTTTATTTCCCGGGAACCACATCGTTCAAAGCAATGACGACTTACACGGTATATGATTCGCAGACGCACCCTTCATACAACATATTCTTAAAGATTTATAATTTATTAAAAATAAAAAACCGACAGATTTGACCTTCATCCCCACACCACCCGAATTCCCGGATCCCAACGGCCAGCGCCCCTCCCCGCGCGGTTGCTTCCCAATGGCCACCCACTGATTGATAAGCGCTGTTTGTGGCCCATCTCCCGCATCCCACCCGGTCGCCGAAAACTGCATGTGCGATTCCTCTCGCCATCCCACTTTTTCCGCCCACCTCCAACTTGGACCACGTACATATAAGCCGGTTTCCCTCTTTTCATTCTGTTCATCTCCTTTCTAATGAAAATGAGCTAAATGGACTTGATCTGGATCGCATTAGCCCTTCTTGTCCCTTTTACGCTACGTTTCTTTACCCGCACAGCCAAAATGCCTGTCGGTCCCGTCATCGCTCTCTCCCACGGCGGAGGTACGGAAATCGCATTCCGAGAATCACGACATTTCAACATTGTCAGATAGCTAACCTTTTGGAAACAGGCCCAATGCCCCTCATGGGCGACCCGAGTCACAAGACCATCATATCGTCATTGCAAACGCGCATCCCGGAAATCCTGCGCCTCAATTCGCCCACGGACCGGCCCCGCGCCATCGTCCTCGTCACCGCGCACTGGACCACCCCGCACCCAGTCATCTCCTCGGGCCCCTCCCCGTCTCTGCTCTACGACTACTACGGCTTCCCGGCGGAAACCTACCAGATCAAGTACCCGGCGCCCGGCGCGCCCGAGATTGCCGCGAAGGTGGAGGCCGCGATGAAGGCGCAAGGTCTCTCGCCTGCGCTCGACGCCACGCGCGGCTGGGACCACGGCGTGTTTGTCCCGCTCAAGCTGGCCATTCCAGATGCCGACATTCCCATCGTGCAGGTCTCGGTGCTGGAGAGCGAGGACCCGGCCGACCACCTGCGCATGGGCCGCGCGCTGGCGTCGCTGCGCGACGACAACGTCGCCATTGTCGGGTCCGGCTTCGCGTCGTTTCACAACCTGGGCATCATGCGGTCGCTGCGCGGGTTCAGCGGTCACTCGCTGGATAAAGGCTGGCTCGAGTTCAAGGCCAAGACGGACGACTGGAACGGCGCGCTGACCGCGGCCGTGACCGAGGCCGACGCCAAGACGAGAGAGGACAGGGTGAGCCGGTGGCGGCAGCTTCCGCACGCGGACATGATGCATCCGCCGCGGGGGGGTGAGCACTTTATGCCGCTGATCGTGTGCGCCGGGGCGGCCAGGGACGGGGACGGCGCGGCGAGGACGTACAAGGATGAGTTTATGGGGGTTGACATTTTTACATATTACTGGGGTGCGCCGGCGGTGTCGTAACGGCGGGGAAGAAGTAGTAAAATAAGTGAGACGGATTGTAGCAGGAGATGTAAAGTATCAGTCATGTACGAAAGGGTGCATGGTTTTGTTATGGCATCAAATAATGTACGGTACTGCACGTCATGACACTGAAAAGAGTATGTATATGGTTTGTATTGTATGTATGTATTAGATACACTATGTTCGCGGACCGTGGTCCTATGCATAGCTCCCAGAGCGGAGTATTCTGTTCCCATTCCAATCGTAAAATCGTAAAATTAATAAAAACCATGTAAAAGAAGAAGCAATTCATCCGATGCAGTGCCGTTGTTCGCTGCCGGGGTATAATGTAAAATAAGAAAAACAGAAAAAAGAAGAGGAAAAAAAACCGCTTTTCAATAATGATCAAAAGTCTGAATCTTCTATGACGCCTCTTCGTCCGACACCTCGGCCGACGCATCAATGCTCGACGGGCGCGCGTACAGCGGCTCGAGATCCTGGTAGTCGACGGGCGACTCGAGCGGGTAGGCGGGCGGGCTGGGGGGCACGTCCTCGTAGATGGGCGGCGCCTCGTTGTCCCAGCTGACGCCGAGGCCCGAGTGCTCGGTGACGACGACGGCAAAGTGCATGCGCAGGATGCGGCCGGTGCCGGTGGGCGTGGCCTGGTGGGCCTTGCCCTCAGGCGCGTACTCCTTGGAGACGATGAGCTCGAGGAGCAGCGTGTGGGAGACCTCGGTGCCGTCGGCCGTCTTGGCGTCGCAGGCGTACTTGAGCTCGCCGACGGAGCTGCGGGCCTGGGAGACGGCGTAGTCAATCTCCATGTCGACGGAGCCGTCGTGGCCCGTGTAGTCGGACTTCCAGCCCTCCTGCAGCGACTTTTCGCCAATGACGCGCGTCTCGTTGCGAAAGGTGCCCCTGACGCCGCCGCCGCAGGTGCTGGCCGAGGCGGCGTGCCTGTCGCAGGCGAGCGCGACCGTCTTGATGGTCTCCTCGAGGCGCCAGGTGACCTTTTTGAGCTTCCACAGGTCGACCGTCTTGACCTTTTCGTTGTGCGTCATGAGCCCGTCGAGCTTGAGCGTCAGCTTGTTGGTGCTGGTCGGGTGGATGACGGAGAGGTAGTCGGCGCTGGCCTTGATGTTGGTCGGGGGGAAGACGCGGACCGAGTGGTGCGGGAAGAGCGGCTCGGGGACGGAGCGCTTGACGAGCAGCGTGCGGTCAAACTTGAGCTGGATGGGGACGCTGGTGCCGGTCGAAGCGCGGGCGACCTGGGCGACGGCCTTGAACTCGTAGGCGATGGAGACGAGCGGCGTGTTGGTGCTGGCGGGCAGATCGCCGCTGAGCAGCGCGGAGAAGGGAAAGGCGTGCTGGCCGCGGTGCAGACGGGTGGTGTGGTCGAGCAGGGTCCAGGCCTGCAGCTCGACGACCTTGTTCTGGCACTCGGCGCAGTGGCCCTGGCAGGGCCGCTTGTAGGTGGTGTGGATGGCGAGGGTGGCCTTGAAGCTGTCAATGTCGACGGCGTCGTCCTTGATGTCGAGGAAGAGCTGGCCCGAGACGATGGCGCCGGTGCTGTCCTCGCGGGTGCCGTGGAAGATGATGGGCGGGCTCTCGATGCTCCAGTCGACGGCGGCGACGCTGCACGAGGCCGGGTTGAGCTCGCGCGCGGCGACGGGGCTGGCGGAGCGGCCAAAGGAAGGCAGAGACAGCTTGTGGTGTCGCTTGACGGCCTCGATCAGGTCGTGCGTCTTGATGGCGGCCGCCTGCTGGTCATCGGACTCGGAGTCGTAGGCGGGGCTGCCGCCAGAGACGGAGTTGTTGCGCGAGGACTCGCAGGAGGCGTTGCGCGAGGCGGTGCGGGAGCGCGCGGCGTTTTTGATCTGGGAAATGTTGCTGCTGGAAAAGGGCAGGAAGCTGGCGACGCGGTGAGGCATGTTGGGCGGTGGGTTGCGCTGAGCGCGAGTGTTTGTCGGTATAAGTGGTGGTGTTGGTGGTGATGAGGGTGGAGATTCTCTTCACTTGTAAGCGTCGCGAGATGTCACAGGACGAGGTGAAGTAGTTCAAAGGTCCTGTGTACCCCTCCTTGTAAAAAGGCTCTGGCGTCGTTGGGAATTGACAGCAGGAGGGGCACGACTTTGAAGTCTTTTCTATGGCAGGAAAATCGTGGCTGCGAGGGCGCGTCCGTTTGTCGGCGAGCGTAAGCCAAGGGTGGTTTCAAAGCTGCACCTTGGTATGACGTCCCTGAGTTTTTTTTGCCTGCTTGATGTGATGTGGGGGATCGCGCTGGTCCGCTTCGTAATAGTTTCCGAGGAAAAGCGTAGTATCGGGCGCTGTAGTGCAGGGCGCCACAAAATGATGTTCGATTGGAACTTGAGAGCGAAGGCCGAGCAGCGGTGACAGAGAGTGGGAATAGCGCAGGATTTCGGAATGGCTGCAGGGCTTCGACTTAGCGGCGCAGGGTTGGCGTGATGTGCGATGCCGTGTAGCCGTGCGGTTCGCTAATGCGGTCGAGACAAAGGGTGTTCTTTGTGTCTGGGATCGGGCTAGCGTGGGAGCGGGATGACGATTCTACGGCGAGAATCGGCAGCGAAAGCTGTAGAAGCTGTGGTGGTTTGTATGTACGTATAGTCGCCGAGTTGCCAGGCAAGGGTATGGTAGAGAGGTATGATGAGGTGGGCTGCAGTAAGTGATGCAGTTGTGTGCAGCTAGCTGTACGTGTGTAGGTGGGATTGTAGTCTGGGGTAGACGTGCAAACGGCTGGATGGGAAAAGCAGAGACTGGATGGATGGACAAGAATGGGGAAGAAGAGGGCATGGAAGCGTATTATACGGGAGGCGGATAAAAAATCTCGTGTGTCATTTTGGAGGAATGCGAGCGAAAGGCCGAGCAGTCGACTTGACTTGGATTTGCTCTTGTCGCGGGCCAGAAGCCGTCGACGGCCGATGAGGACCCAGTAAACATGTAGTTGGATGGAGACCAAGTCAGGTACGTACCTTGTATCCACGCCCCTGGACGATTCGCCAGTTGGTACTATTAAAAATTCTATAAAAAAAATTCACAATTCACACACCCCCTCCGCTTTCTTGTCCATGGTGGAGTCTCTGCGCGCCCTGCTGGCCCTGCGACCCCAGGACAGACTGTATGTACCAGCGGTTGCGACAGTTGGCAGCTGGTCACACCAGCAAAATCCAGTCGTTCTTCAAAGTTACTTTTGTCCAGCAAACGCTCTCCACCTGCAGATTACCTGCTGGATGCGTTCGCGCCCGCGGCCACACATCTAGACACCGGATTTTGACATTTTGCTTGCTTCTGCTGAAGAAGAAAAGTAATCTGGCCTTTGCATTTCATCATCATTACTACTCTACTGTTTCAAATACCTCGATTGAGACCGGGCGCTGGCTTTGCTTACACAATGGCGCCTTTGCCCCCAGCTGATTACCATTCAAACAGTTCTGCCCGTAATAAATACGCCCTTTGGTACAGAGAGAGAGTGCCCGGGAGCTGTTCATTCTTCACGCCGAAATGAAACAAGCATCATCTGACCCAGCATAATACCACAGGGCGCGCTGCATGTCGTGAATCTCGCTGTGGCTTGCGCTGGCCGGCCGTTGGATGACAAACACGGGCCGGTGTCGCTACAGCACGTCATGGGCTGGTGGTGCTTAGAAATGCGGCTCGACAGCGTGTCGATCTTGGGCCTTTGTTTGCTGCTGTTGCTCTTGAATTATCAATTCCATCATTGTTCAGCTGTTGCTTTTCAATTCTGATTATTCCATTCACGCAAGTAATCACGCACTTGTTGCAGCCCACGGCCCCTAGTTTACCTGCCAACATGTACTTGTACGTAGTATAGGTACTCGCTCTGGCCCTTCTCCACTGCACTTTGGCCGCTCCGGAACTGCGGGTCCGCGTCTGGCAAGCAACCACAGCCAAGACCCAAGACTTGAACCTCGCTCAGATCAGACTTTCCACGATGCGACATGAGATGCTAAGGCTCTGCGTCGTTGTTCATTCCCATCCCTTCCATTACGAGTTAATACATCCGTTGATCCTGTCTCTTCGGTCCTACTTGAAGAAACGAGTAGCAGCAGAAAAGGAGAGCGTCTTACCCCCGTCGTCTCCATGCCGAATGCCACTATTGCCAGCAAGAGTGCGAAAGCCGCACCAAGCAATGTCACCACC